>PVIC010032286.1:0-20798 GCA_004025085.1 Thryonomys swinderianus
CTTCCTTCCTTCCTTCCTTCCTTCCTTCCTTTCTTCCTTCCTTCCTTCCTTCCTTCCTTCCTTTCTTTCTTTCTTTCTTTCTTTCTTTCTTTCTTTCTTTCTTTCTTTCTTTCTTTCTTTCTTTCTTTCTTTCTTTTTTTCTTTCTTTCTTTCTTTTCTTTCTTCCAGACATGGTCTCACTTTGTAGTTCAGGCTGGCCCTGAGCTCACTATGTACCCCAGGCAAGCCTCGAATTCACAGCGATCCTCCTGCTTCTGCCTCCCAAGTGCTGGGATGATGGGCATGAGCCACCACCCCCGGCATTGTGGCATGTGGTACCAGGGATCAGAACCTTGCACTTGCTGGGCAGATGCCAGAACCACTGAGCTAAATTCCGGCCCTAGGAAAATTTTTCTAATACTCAAGAGGCAAATAATAGCATAATGAGCTCTATGTGCCAAGCACTGAGATATAGTGATCTTCAGTTTAGGGTTAATCTGATCTACATTCCTTTTCTTTCTTGGAGATTAATACATTATTAATATTCATACACTATAGGTTGTTTTTAAACAAACCCAAATACCATATCATTTCATCCAGAATGCTTTTTTATGATTCTTTGAAATAGGAGGAATTTTCCCTACATAACTGCAACATCATCAAACCTATAAAAGTATTTTTAGGGCCGGAGATTTTGCTCAGTGGCTCCGGCACCTGCCTTGCAAGTTCAAGGTCCTGAGTTTGATCCCTGGTAACCACATACAACAATACCGGGAGTGGTGACTCAAGCCCACCAGCAATCAGTACCACATCCCACAATGCCAGGCATGGTGGCTCACGCCTGTCATCCTAGCACTCAGGAGGCAGAGGAAGGAGGATTGCAAAGTTCAAGACTTGCATGGGTTCCGTAATGAGCTCAAGGCCAGCCTGAACTACAAAGTGTGACCCTGTCTCAAAAAAAAAAAAAAAAGTATTTTTAGTATCAGTAAAATATGCAGTTATCATAAATTGTTTCACAAATGCACTTTTAAAGTTGGATTGGTCCACACATTGCATTTGGCTGAAATGTCTTCTTCATATCTAGTCAGTGTATGTTTTTATTAATAATACATTTTAGAAATCATTCTATTTTTTATTGACTGCATTGTATATGTGTCCCATAATATGTTTTATCTTCCCCCCAGGGGTGGATGATTAGGCTTTTCTCAGCCACTTACTGTTATAAACTATACTGCAATAAACAGTATCACACATGGCTTTGCACACATATGAAGCATGTATGTAAGGTACATCCTTCTAGAAGGTATTACATGTTTAAAAGTATGAGGTGGTGCAATTTGTGGCAGAAATGGACAAATTGTCTCCCAAAGAGATTATCCCTAAAATACATCTGTTTCTCCAAATCCATACCAACATCAAGTGCTATAAAATTTGGGCCAATATAGTAGGTGAAATATGGTAATTGTTTCATTTTCTTAACTGAGCAAAATTAATTATCTTTTTGTATGTTTATGTCATTTGTACTTTTTTCTGTGATCTGTGATCTTTGGTCATTTTTCAATTGGAATGTTAGCTTTCACTTACTGATTTGCTGAGCAATGTTATAGTAGAGAAATTTATTTCTTATGTGTATTGCAGATATGTTCATTGTGTGTTTGCCCGTTAATTTCTTTGTGATACTTTCTGAAGCAGTGGATTACACCAGTGTATCCTCCAGTCTGTGGCACAACTCAGTTGGAGAAGACATAAAGAAAAACTGTACTTGCCAAGTCCTAAAAAGCAGGGACTAGGAAAGATTCAAAGAGCAATAAAATGAAAGAAGAGACATTCAAAGGAAGAGAACTAAAATATCAGTAATCATGAACACTAACATTTGTCAAGTAGCTTTTTTTTTTTTGAAACAGGGTCTCACTTTGTAGTTCAGAGGTTGGCCCTGAGCTTACTATGTAGCCCAGGCAGCAGCCCTTGAACTCAGCAGTCCTCCTGTCTCTTCCTCCCGAGTGCTGGGATTATAGGCATGTGCCACCATGCCCGGCTGTCAAGTAGCTTTTACATTAACTTCAAAAACATGATGCCATGGATAGTAATGGTCCCAAACATTCTTTTCCACCCCTAACAAATGTGATTATCTACCATCTGGCCAAGAAACTACTAAAGTCACCTTCTATCCTGAGACATGAATTCCGGACAAATTGTGACATGGGCACACCATGAATGATTAGAGATAAAGTAAAATGTAAAGCTGAATCCTGTCCTAAACTTTTCAAGTCAAAACAGTGAGACCCTTCATGTAGAATCTAAAATAAATACAATCTGATAGTTAAAATGATTGTAGAACAATACTCTCCTTTACAATGCTATCAGCCTTATCAATTTTAGCCACAGCAAACCTCAATTCCTTGTGAAGAATAGCCAATAAAAATGCCAAAATTAGCTTTGCACATGCTGGGCATATCATGACATCTGTTTTCAGAATTACTTTGCTGTAATTGCCAATCTCATTATATTTGGTAAAAATTGTTTTCTTTCACCTGAAGTAGGTGTCTGTGATTTTAAATAGCAACACTTCAAAAATGATGATTGTGACTCTTGCTAATTATACAGTTGTGCCGTGTTTGCTAAAAGGACAGAGTTATCACCAGTGACATATATCACTCCAGTGTTCACCGCTATGAGCAGCAATGAACCTGACGTTAAACAGAGAGGTAATGTAAGAGCTCGTGCAGCAACAGGTTCAAAGGGAGATGAGCCTGGGTGCTTCAGCAATGCCATTAGAGACCCGAGTTCTTTCTCTGCTTCTGTCTCGTGAAAATTGGAAATTTGCAAAAGAAAAAATCAGCTTCATCTCCAGGCATTAGAGTTGGCTTCACCCTAAAGCATGCTTGCTGTATACTTGCAGGGCATCTGCAGGTAGAAATGCACACTCTAGTGGCCTTCGTTTCTGTCTGTTGTGTGAGAGCAATTTCTCCCAAGACTGAAGAAGCATCCTCTTTAGATGACCTCAGCAAGTCTCTTCTGCTGCCCCTGTTTGGTCCAAACTGGCTTGGGACTACCCAGCGCTGAACTAATTCCTGGAAAGAAGAATGAAATTTCAATATGATATATAGATTAATTGCTGGGATAGCATAGATTCTGAGGCGTTGGGTGCGATACTCACCAGAGCACAATAATATTGTTCAACATTAAACCAGTGGAATGAGGTAGGATTTAATTCAGCAGGTGACGGATCCCTGATGCATCATGATCATTAATAATAGAAGTGGGCATCCCCATTTCTCCTTTTATTTTTCCTGTGGTCCCAAAGTTTATGTGACAAATCAAGCCATGTCCAGAGAGCAGTTACTTAAGAAAACATCCCTAGGTAGGTTCTCCAATATCTATCTTTGTCTCTATGTCCTTCCTTAAGATTTTCATGGTGAACAAAGTACTATGTTCTTAAAACTATCCTTCAAGATTCCTAGTCCTTCTCTTCACACTGGTATTCAGCGACACCTCCACGGTCTAGTATTCATCTTGCTTGGGTGCACAACTAGATTTTATAATTTTGGAGGTTTTTATTTTTTTATTTTTTGGAAGGAGGAATGAGACAGGGTCTCACTGCATAGTCCAGGCTGGTCTCAAATTCACAATGCGCCTAAGCCTTCCCAGTCCTGAGATTACAGGCATGTGCCACCATGCCAAGCCGAGATTTTATAATAATCTTAGAAACATTCAGGTTAAAAATAATTAGTCATTACTGCTTTAGGCTGAGATTATAAATCCTTAAGGCTATATGTTTGCAACTTCAAATCTGTGGTACAAATGACCATGATCTTATTAAAATGCAGATTCTAATGAGGCAAATCCTCATCAGTGATCAATGATTATGTTAATGTCCACAAGAGCAGGAGGATTGTCTGGAAGCATGGTGAGATGATAGAAAGCAGAAACACGAGTGGAAAGAGCAAAATAGCCCTTCTGAAGAGGTCATGCTAAAGTTTGTACTGTATTCTTATTGAAAAATGAAGGATGGAACTATTTTACCCGTTCCCTGTTGTCTGTAGACTCAGCCCAACCTACCATTCTTTTCATACATGCATTCCAATACAACAGATGATTTCAAGTGTTTGAGTTATTTTGGCTTATTCCTCCCAAGCATTTTTTAAGCCTGGATCTCATGTTAAACAGTGAGTACTGGCACATAGAACCACAGCTCTCCAGGCTACATTTAAAAATCCTGTGACCAGTTTTCTAGTCAATCACTTAGCTTCCACGCACTGCATGGTTAACTCGATTCTGTGGATTCCTGCCCAGCTCTGGAGTTCCAGGGCCTATTGATACCTCTCTCCTCTCCTCCCCGCCCTCTCCTGAAGCATTCTCAACCACATTGTTGAACTCAACCTACAAGACCCCACAAGAATAGTTTTGGACAAAAATGCCAAAACACATACCTATCTGTGTTCTCAAGTGTACCTTTTCTACTTTCACGCACGCGTGCGTGCGCGCGCGCGCACACACACACACACACACACACACTTCACTTTTAGACCAGTGTTAAGGAGAATAATAGGCAGAGATTCTATTTCTTTTATCTAGCACAACACCTCTTCCAAAATAAGCATTTCCTTTTAAGCACTGCTGGAACTCACTCACCCAGGTTCTGTTTGGACTCCTCTGAGAAAGCCCATTCCATGGTGAGGGAAGCAGCTTTACACTTGACAAGCTCCACAGTCTTAGCTGACAACTGGCAGCAATGTATGACTTCCTTACTTTGGCCCTAGCTCTAATTTTTTTCCATTCTTCCACTTGGAAATTCTTCAGAAAGTTAAAGATAGCTATTACCTCCCTGAAGGTATCTCATTTCCCACTGAAACATGACTAGTTCCTTTAATGATTCTACATTTAACATGATTTTCTCACTTTATCCTCATCTGTTTCTCATTTATCAGTATCCGTCTTAAAATTTCTTGCCCAGGATATTACTTAATGTTTAAATATCAAGACATGTCCATACAGAGCACTATACTAAATATCAATCCTAGAGATGAATAATTTACTTGCTTGCTTGTTTAAGCAGCTAATTCACAATATAGGTTTTTATGGCATTTGGCTCAGCTAAAGTATCTAGGGCCTTTAAAAAAAACAAAACAAAAAACAGTAATGGCTGTTAAACCAGCTGTTCCTCATTCCAGGAGACAGTTGATATAGGACAAAAGAAAAAAAAACATATTGCTTAGAATAAATGTTTTCAAGCTTCAGCTCTCATGTTTACTAACTTTGGATAAGTTTCTATTTGCCCTTCCTCAGTTTCTATTTTTCAGCCTGGAAGACAGGGTTATTGAGAGAATCTGCCTTGCCTCACTTACAGGGTTCTTTGGAGAAGCAGTTGAGATAATAGGAAGAAAATTGTTTTTTATTTGAAAACACAGTACAAATATTAGTATTACTTCGTTATTAGCTCATGCTCACATAATCTAGAACCTATTTAATTTTTAAAGATGCTAAAAAGTAACACATCAAGGTATTTCCTGAGTTCAGAAAGACAAGTGGAATCAATGAGTTTTCAACATAAAACTTAACGTAGCCTTTATTTTACATCAATTTCAATATAATCACTTTCCCTTTTATGCATATTATTTTTTGCCTTTATCCTTTGGTTTCACACAGAATCTCAGACAAAAGAGAAGAACACATTAAGCATCCATGTGTCAATCAGTAAGAATGGCAGATTTTTATTTTTATTTTTACATGTAAAATAAAAATATTACAGATAAAGCAGATTTTTGTTATTTTTATTTTTACATGTAAAATAAAAATATTACAGATAAAGTAGAAATAGGACTTTTTAGTCCTATTTGCCACACTTTGCAGAATCAAATGCCAGCATGGAAGACTGTACACATTCCCTGTCCATTTTTGGTATTTTATTATATAGATTACATAGACACTCATGAACAAGATATAGTAGCACCATACATATTTAAAATTATATGAATATTATATCATATGTACTGCAAATTGCTCTATTTACACAATAGTGTGCTTTCAAGATCTGCCAGTGTTGAAACAGTTTAAATTTGTTCATTCTAATCGATTCATTTGATCTGTGCACAGAAAATAATGTATTTATAAATTTCTCTATTGGCTAATAATCAAGGTGCTTACCAGTTGTTTTCTAATTACAAGTAATATTCTAACATTCATTGTTCTAGAGCTTTCCTAATGTTCCTATTCTAGGTTTTCTCAGACATTTATACATTAAAATGAAATCTCTGGGTTCCAGGCCATGTATATTTTGATTTTTCTTTTTTACTATAAGGCATTTTAAAAATTTACAAAATAGTAGATTACCCTCTCATTTTTCTGATTTCTCAGTTGTTTATATTCCTGCAGTACTCTTCTGGATCTTATTTTGCTATCTAATGTATGTGTACCATATGCACTGTAGTATCTGCTAGTTGTGCTATCCATTAAAATACAATCACGTACACACACAAACACACACACACACACACACACACACAGCACAGATGCATCATTCACAGATAGACCAGAATTTCAACTTGAAAAGAGATAATTTATTTGACACATTTTGGGATAGTTAAAAATTAAACTTACTCTCAATTCACCGTAAGCTTTTTGTTTTTTGATTAGGAAATTGTATTGAGGTTTTTAAAGACTTTTCTGCACATCTGTTTTCTCCACATTTCCTAATATCTAGCCATATGCAGGCTCTTTTATCCTCTATTTTCTCAAGCACTGTATCTTCTTTGTTCTGTTGTTAGTTACACTTCATCCAGTGTTTTATATTCTGGCTACCATAGACTTATAGGCTTGATGTTCTTTTCATTGTTTCGTGAATGTTTGTAATATGATAATGATGTTCACTCTGGGGAACTAGTACATGCAATTAATATATCTTGATTGTTTTGATCCTTTTACTCATGTTTCCCTATTCCCTTCCCCACCTTCAAAGAGTCTGCTTTCTTATTTCTTACCTTATCTCCTTTATTCTACTCATGTCTTTATTTCTTTCTATTTTAAGTTTCTCCCATAAGAAAAACCATGTGATATATGATTTCCTGTGTCAGATCATGCACATTTTTATCAATAAAAATATTATCAAATTTCTATCCAAACTTCAGCAGTGAGGAATGTTACCTTCCCCCACATCTCTCCAACATGACAGTGTCAGATATTTTCATGACTGTCCTTTTAATGAGTTTGAAATGACATCTCATTTTAATGTGGCCCTTGAGCTTCTTTTCATAGTTTTTCAGGCATTTACACGTTTTGTGCTGCAAATTCCTTGTTCCTCTCTGCATTGTTTTCCTAATGATGCTGTGACATGTCACCAGAAATATAGCGTCTTACAGTGTCATCATTAATTATCTTACAGTTCTGGAGACCAGAAATCCAAACTGGGTTAAAATCAATGTATTACCAGAGCTAGACTTTTTGTGGAGGAGAAGAATCGTATCTTTATGGAGTTGTGTCTTGTAGAATGTTCAGTAACATTCCTGGCATCTACTATCTGGAACCAGTAGTAAACTCTGGCTTTAGTAGCAAACTGGCTGTATGTAGTTCATGGCAGCCAAAAAGTATTTAGAAGTTGTAAATGTCCCTGGAGGCCACGAAGCCATCCCCCCATAAAGCTTTACACTCTAAATCACACTCTGTCTCTCAGGATACTGACTGAGGGTTCAAACAGGGATGGTCGGGGATGCACATGTGCATACTGAAAGAAACTTCCTCTCTCCTGGAAGCTGGAGTCCTTTGGGTAAGATCAGGCAAGCAGACATAAGATTTCTAATCTTGGCAAAATGAGATAAGCTGTTCCAAAAGGCATAAAAGTAGTAAAAGGAGACAATGAAATTTAGGTTCCATGCCATCTTATATTTGAGAACATGCATCTAAGTATTGTAGTTGTTGTATGCTTGGCAATAACACTTCTGACTGGATTTTCTAGGTTATTTATAGATGTGCATTGCTTAATATGCCATGTATACTACTGAAGTGAAAAATCCTTTTATATTTTAATCTACTCTTGCCTTGTATTAAAAAGAAGTCATAATATTGTATGATATGTAGGATTAAAATGTTACTTCTAATTTTACATGAACTTGAAAGTTAACTGAGAAATTATAATTTGAATAATACTTTCTGTATAATTATAGGATCTTTCTATAATCTCCATAGCTTCTTCTTCTAAAAATGTACAAATCTTCCAATTGCTTGATGTTATTAAATTGCTCCAAAGACTCAGGACAAAACTCTATCAATTTTTCCTTCATATTTGAGTAACTCCTCCATATTTGAGTAACTCCAAAGCACCTAGGTTGAGGTTCTTTATTTTCTTGGTCAAGCTGATTTAATATTTTATAATTATATGATATGTTCAAATAAGCCATGGCCAGTATAATTACATGGATGACTCAGAAACTCTTTTGTCATTTCTATATATCTCAACCATATCAACTGACCCCGGGGTAGGGAAAGCCATTGTGAGGAAGCTTGAACAGGCTCAGAAGGGAATGAGAGTGGAACAAGAGGGCTGGGAAAGAGTCACAGGACCAGGAAACCAGAAGTTCCATCTTCTTCAGGTTTCCACTCTTGAGAAATGAAGGGAGAAAGGTTGTGGGAAAAAATGAATTCTGGACTTCTGGCTGCATGGCTTCCTGGTGGAGGACAGAAGCCCATCTGCATAGCGAGTTGGATGTACCTTCTCTGATGGTCAAAGAGGTCTGCATATGTAGGATGAGTGAGGGAGTAACAGAAGACCAGATGTCTCTGTGGAGAGCTATTCAGCTTTCTAATCTACAAAGTGTGAAGAAGAGTTGGGGAAAATGCTGGCTTCAGCAATAGAATTTAAATATCCTGTATCCGTCTGGTAGACATGATAAATCTTTTTTTTTAAGTTTATCTTTATTGGTACATTGTATATACACATCATATCATGATCATACTCGATACTGAGAATTTGTACCAGTATATGACACGATTTAATTCCCATTTTTTCCCATTCCCCTACCCACCCCACAACTCCCCACCCCTTAAATACATAAGCTTTGTTTCCCTTTTTTATTACCATCATAGTTTTTCTTTACCCCTCATTACTCACACCTCCTCCACATTTCCCTTTGAATATTTTCTATTTCACAATAACCATCATACAAAAGACATGATAAGTCTTTTAAGGCCAATTTATAGCATATACTCAGAACAATAAAGTTAGTGCATGCTAAATATAATAATGACTTTTGGTCAAGCTCTTCCACCCAAGTTTCACTGTCTGGTGAAACCACCCATTTTTCAAAGTCCACAGAGACAGTTAAAACAAAATGTGTTGAATGCTACAAGAGTTACTGGCAGAGGACAGGAAGAAGAGAGAGTATGCTGCATTAGAGAAAGTTTGAAGACAGTCTATCTGGAGCGGCACATAGGCAGTGGGGAGAAATAGTTCTGATAAGGAATCATGAGCCAGAACTAGAGGACCATGAATGTCCTTAAATGAGGTTGGCTTGATCCAGGGAAAATGAAGTCACTGAAGTGAGGATGGTGGAGGTGAGATAGGAGTGAGCAATCAGATTTGTTCCTTGGAATCATTACTAAGGCCACACACCGTGGAAGATGGAGTATCCAGACAGAAGGGAGGAGACCAGGTGATAAGTTCAAGACTTCTCTGCAAAGAAAAGATTCAACTGATCTCTCTTCCCTAATGGTCCTTCTGGCTGCGTGCCATTTGGGCAACAGATTTCCTTCCATGAAGGCCCTCAAAACTCTGATTGTCCTTCCATTTCTCCTTCATTCAGCGAAAGCTAGAGATGCCATGTAGGTGTGAGGAGAGAGGAATGGATGGAGTTGGAATTTTTGGTTTTAAATTTTAACCCTTTCATTCATAAGTTCTGACATCTTGAGCCAATTACCTGACTCTTCTACTGAATTCTTCTGTCTATACAATGGAATATCTTTTAAAAATACACAATAGTCTTTGTTTTAAAACTCAAATATGAGTGTGCTATGAAAGTGACCTAAGACCATCAGCAATTGCTTTTTACTAACATTGATTCCATATCTAACTCTTATGTCCTCCAATCCACACACACACATGTGTACTTACAATCACATGTGTACACACTCACAGAAAGACAGAGGGTGAGAGCCAAAGACAGATAGAGAGAGAGAGAGATCACATAGAAGATAAAGTCTGGAGCTTAACATAAATATGAACTGATAGTGTTAACTTTCTACCTAACTAGCTATATGACTATGAAGAAGTCTTCTTGAATTAATAAGAGCTAGCATTTCTTTTTATTTTATGTTTTTTGCAGTACCAGGGATTGAACTTGGGCCCTTGTGCATCCGAGGTTGGTGCAGTACCAAATGAGTGAAACCCCCAGCCCAGAGCTAGCATTTCTTATGAAGAATTAAACTAACATTTTCTAAACATAAAAAGACAGTTTTAACTGCTTTGCAGATTTTAACTCATTTAATCTACACAACCACCTAAAATAAGTACTGTTATTTTTCTTCCCATTTTATGAAGGAACACATTGAGGCATAGAGAGGATAAGTAGCCTGTAGTAAGAGGGTAGCTAGGCTTCTGCTTCTAGAGCTCACATCCTCAGCTGCTATGGTTCCCTTCTAGCTTTGAATATTATATACACATGGGAATTTTATTCTGGCTGAAAGAATGGATTGTTTTTATACTGTTTTATACTTCAGCTGCCCTTGATAATGCAGTAACATTTAGACTTATCTCATTAATTTTCTTGGAATAATCTCCTCATCAGAATTTCAGAGCTAGGCAAACTACAAAGGCATGCTATGCGTCATCTTTCCTATTTCAAATTATTTGATGGTTGGTGACTTCAGCCATTTCTCCAGGGAGCCCGGTTCTTCATTTCATATCCCAGTAATTCTTTGAATGAAGGTCATTTCTGAATCCACCCTCTCGATGGTCTGTATCACTTGTCTGAGGTTGCCAGTTTTCTTTGGTCCTTCTTATCTACTCCTAAATATAATCACACACAGCCTCACTCAGTTACCCTTCATCCTGTAACCCATAGTATTTCTCAGTCTTTGCACTAATAGCTAAAGCTAAATAGGAAAAACCAACCTAGATTTAGTGAATATTTCACTCAATGAATATTTATTTTTTCATACAGTGTCACATGAATAAAATGTGAAAAATACATTGAATTCAGAGTCCTTTCCAAGCTTGTTTAAAACTGGAACTTGAGTATATCTCTCTGTCTCTGTCTCTCTGTCACACACACACAAACACACACACTCACATATTTTAAATTCTTTCAACTTTATCAGGAACTAATAATAAAAGCACAGCTCAACGAACACCTCTGGCATTTCACTTAAGTGTTCACCTACACTTCCAGGCATGGTGAAAAGTGCAGGACACTACACTTAATCTTTACCAAAAGACCAGGAAGCAATAAACTACAGGATGACATATGCAGTGGTTTTCTGCTTGGGTTGGTGCACAGTGGTGAAACTACTTATAAACCTACTAATTGATCATGATAAAAAAAGTTAGAAACAGTGAAAATATGTTCAAACAGTCATTTCAGAGAGTGTTTAGATAGCATTTAACCTTTAATTTTTTAACCTGGGGGGATCTGGCACCCCCAGGAACACTGAGAGACATTTTTGGTCATTACTACTCTAGGCTAGGATGTTCTTAGCAGTTAGTGGGTAGAGGCCAGAGATTCTACTAAACATCTAACAACACCCAGGAAAGCTATACCCCCCCACACACACACACACAACAGCCCACACAGGCAACAAAGAGCAACCCAGCTTTAAATATCAAAGGGTCCAAAACCTCTTAAAACATTTGACATAATTTCTGCTTGGACAATTCAGTGCCCTAAAATCTGCTCTCCTTACAGTTATATAACATTTTAGCCTGTAGACAACTTTGATGCACCTCAAGTTTCCCTTATAACCTATTCATTCTGCAAATAAAATTGAGGATGCAATGGGTTGTAAAGATAAACCAGGCCCAGACATTGTGTAGCTAGCACAATAGATGACTCACAGACCATTTTTTGACTGTTTATAAAATCCCCCACATTTTAAAACAAGACAACCTAATAAAACAAGCTGAATTTCCTCTTGTAACTTCATTTCCTGTTCACAGAATTTCCAGTTTCTAAGACCGTCATCTGATCTCACTTTTGGCTTGTTTGTATGTACCTTTGAAAGGATATGACATATCAACCCTCTGAAGTTTCTGAATGAGAGAATGTGTTCTGATGTATGACAGTACAAAAATTGTACCTCAAGATGAGATCTGATCTGAATAAGGAGAGGTAGAATTTGTTGGAAAGGGTGATGTCTTTTTAACTATACTACAAAACATGCAGTTTATTCTTATCAACTTCATTCCACAATGATTGTCCTTGGAAGAAAATGGTGCCCCCTCAGGTACGGACAGTCACAGCATTCTCAACTCAGCCTAATGACCCTTCTTTGCTTGGCCCAGGGCCACCAAAGACTGTTGGCTCACCCCCAAATTGATCCTCTTAGCTACTCTTTTATTTTCATTCAGTAAATTTAGAATGTTATGGAGAACCTTCAACCCTTCTCTGGGATTTTATCCAGGAGCCACTTTGCCTAAACAAAGTCATTGATTCTAATGAAACAAATGAGAGAGCCAATTTGTATTGCGTGGCATTCTGACAAAAATGAAAAAATGCTAAGACTCATTTGTCCCAAATACTATCTTTAATTATAATGACAACTTTGTAACCAAAGCAATCTTTCAAACAAGTGAATTAGATCATGTTACTCCAAGGTTAAATCTCTTCCATTACTGTTAGGATAAATCCCAAAATTTGTTGTATAACTTGTAATGCTATCTCCTAATCCTCGCCTTTCTTGCCAGTCTTAATGCACCTACTCCAATGAATTCTGTGTTTCTCTCTTCTGGATCTCTGTAAGTACTCTTTCTTCTTCCTGGAAAGCTCATCCTGCCCACGCTTGCCTCCCTGTTTTGCTTAGCTAACCCATTTTCATCTTTCAGATCTTGGCTCTAATTCATTTTTTTCAAAGAAGTTGTCTCTGCTTCATATGGTATTTGCTAAAACCTCACTGGCCAAAAAAAGTGGTATGGGCAAGTCCAGAATCGAAAGGTAAGAATATATTCAATGATAAGGGCAAGGCAAGTGTAGGCATGTATGGAGGAGGAGGGACCAGAGCCCGGAAAGTGAGACATCACTACTTTCCCTTTCCCTGAGTATGCAGATGATGATGAGGCACATAACATGCTCATTTGGACAGAGTCCAGTGCATTTATAAACTTCAGTTGTATCTCTTTCAGATTCCTTAACTTGCTTTGTGCTCCATCTGAAGCCACATCACGACTTCACAACATCCTGGGAAGATCTATGAAGGTTCTTCTTTCCTCCACAAGTCACAACCGCTCCATATTTTCCTCTGAAATTCTGCTGGAAGTTTGTCTGGTAGGAACAGATTAGGCCTCTGAACACCGCATGCCTAAGAAAGTGAAAAACTGCCTTATTCGAAGCAAAACCTGACCATAAGCAAAGCTTAGAAAATTTGAACTATGTTCACAGAAGGGTACCCTGTGACAGGTGTGAAATAAGGCTGATAAGGACCCACAAAAGTTATTAAACACTCCTCTCTTCTGATCAGCATAAATGACTGCTGCTTCTTTACCATTGACCACTCAAGTGATGTTTTAATCTTCTTGCCTCCCTGATAAATAGTATTAAGATGCCCAATCGCCAAATTGTCCCAGCTTCTGGAGAACAGACAAGCTAGAAGTTCTAATTCTTTCAATCCTCCTTAGAAGATTTAGCACAATCCTGAGCCCTCTAAGGAGCCCCCCACCACCATAGTGCTTCTGAGGGGAATGGATTCTTAGTAGCAACAAGCTTAATCAGCCTTATTTTGTTTGGGCAAACGTGTTCTTAGGAGTGTTTGGTCGGTGAGCTTGACATCCTTTCATAGTCATTTCTATTCAATGAGTTAGATGCTTTGAAATGGGTTTTTAAAACACAGTGGCTCAAACACACTGAATTTCAAGTGCAGCTCAGTAAAATAAAGGATCCTTACATGATATCACCACCAGAATTTAGGATTTACCCAGACTTGAAAATGTGCTAGCTACTAGACAGGTGCAGTCACTGATAAAGCACCACGTTCCTCTTCTATAAATTTGGAATCAGTCAGTAATACGTTTAGAGTAATGGAATTTATTCCCCCATTAGCACCTAGATTTCCAACAAGAGAAAGTAGGTTTCCTAAGACAACATCCACACCCACATCACAGTAGCTCCTTATCAGAATCAAACCTGCACAGAGTAAGCAAAATCATTTCTTACTGGGACCTAGAGACCCATTCTTCAGAGTTAGTGTAGCACAGGATTCCTGTTTTGTTTGCTGTCATGTTTCTTCCAATGAGTACTTTGTGCTTTTTAAAATACGACAGCTTTCATTGCAGTCAGTAAACAGTAGAAATAAACAGTAAATTCTCACTTCGACCTATTTTTCAGATTCTATAAAAGTCATTATTATATAACTAGAAGACAAGTCATTGCACAAGTATAAGTCATAGTATTATTGGTTATTGGTAAATTTTCTTAAAATAAATTATTGTTTGGAAAAAGTAGTTATATATGCAGTCTCAGCCTGAATACCAGAAAAGGACTGTTAAACTCTATTGAAATATTTCCCCAGATAATCAATCAAAATAATCCGGAAGTAATAATCTACTTTTTGTCAGTAGGGTCTAAATTCTGTTTTTTATGGTCAAAGGAGGGAAGAAAAGGATGAAGGATTTGCAAATACTGATACTGCTTTTATAAATGTTATTACAGAGATCTGAGCTCCTGTTTTCTTTTTCACTTGGCCTTTTTTCTTCCCTTCTTAATAAAACTATAAAAATGCAATGGACATTAGAGCTGCTTGAGAATTCTCTTAGCTTTTGGTTTTATTTCTCTACCTTTTTAAATTTGGAGTAACCATGAGCTTTGCTTTGACTACTGAAATGCAAAAAAGGACTTGTATTAATTTCTTCCAGGAGACTGTGGCTTTAACTTGCCTCTGAATCATTTTATTGCTCTCACCAGGGAGGTCAGGGAGACTTCTTTTTTTTTGCTACCTGGGATCAAATTCGGGACCTCGAGCTTGCCGAGGCAGGTGATGTCAACCACTGAGCTACACCTCTAGCCCTCTGGGAGACTTCTGATATTGCCGGCAACACTAGTCTGTGTCCTAGCATGATGACAGACAGGGAGCAGAGACCCCCAGCCAATTCCTGATACACAATCATTCAGTAAGTTTAGGGTAGTTAGTTATCACAGCATAACTTAAATCACAAAAGAGGTGAGCATTTTTGTTTTTGAAAAAGATAAGTTACTGTAAACACAAAAGTATATAGAGCTGAACTACCTAACACAGCAGTCACTAGTAATTTGTAACCATTTAAACTAAAAATTAAGTAACAGTAAAGATTAATTTCCTCAGTCACATGAGCCACATTTCAAATTCATCAAGAGCCACATTTTACTAATGTTTGTTGAACTGAAAAGCACAGACACCCAGGCAGATCCCGCATCACAGAAAGTTTGATAGTATTTCTCTGAGCCTTCACTTTTTATTTTAACAGTATTGATATTTCTGCCTTTTCTTTTTCTCCTTTCTTTTGTCTTTCAGTTTATCACTTCACTACAGATGTTTTTCATCTTTTTCATTTTTCTATGTCATCTAATTTTGAGGTTATTTCTCTTAAACAACAAGTTGGATTTTATATTTTTCAACTAATCTGAGTTTTCCCTCTACACACTTAAAAGATCACCCAATCTTGGACTTTCTGCCTTCCAAGATGTGGGCTAAATAAATCTCTTTTTTTCATACATGACTCAGCCTTAGGTATTTTGTTGAAGCAACATAAAACAAATTGATACATTCACATCATATTATTTCATTCTATTTACCATAAATTCTTTTTTTCTTCCTTGCCTACTGCTGTGTTATTTTCATTGCACTTAACTTCCTTCCAGTAACCTAGAACTATTCAACATGTTCATATTCAATTAGTACATAACTTTAATTTTAATAAAAATGTATTTTAAATTATAGTATTTTATTTAGATTCAAGCAGTATCTAAATCTTCCTCTCAAATAAGGTAGAGCTCATTTCCCTTCTCTTCTCCCTTTTATCTCCCCTGTAATATCTATAAATTTAAAACCAATAGTATATTATTAATATCTTCACAATTATTTTATTTTTGCACTCATAATCATGGATAATGATTAATAATCTTTCCTGGCTACAATAGTCTGTGTTTCCTGTACTTTCTCCTGATGTTTTATCACAGGTGCATTTTTATTCCTCTAGGAACTGAGGATTTAGCTCAGTAGTTGTGGTGCCTGCCTTGCAATCACGAGGCCTCAAGTTTGATCCCTAGTACCAAAAAAGAAGAATGAGAAGGAGGAGGAGGAGGAGGAGGAGGAGGAGGAGGAGGAGAAGGAGAAGACTGTTCAAGGCATTTTTATTCCTCTTTCATCCATCTTTCTATCTCTCGATAATACCTCCCTGAGTCCCTTCACATCTCAAAATACCATTTTTCCTTTTCCTTGAATGGTAGTTTGCTATATTATAGGATTCAAAATTTGAAATTATTCTCTTAAGTTAAAAAAAAATGTGTACAGAAGATGAAAGGGAAGAATAAAACTAGCATTTATACAGTATAGGCCACTCTGGTACCTATTTTCAGTATCTCATTTTTATAATCATAATAATTCTTAATTGTAGGTATTGGTTTGCCCATTAGACCTAAGTGGAAAATGAAGCTGAGAAAGATGTTCTGCCACAGTTATGAAATAAAGGAGTGGCAGAGATACTTCCAGTCTAAGGTTATTTAACCTCAAAGCCTATGTTCAGGAGGAGGAGAGCAGCGTGAGTGTCTCCTTGGGAAACGTCAATCTGCGTAACTAACCATGCACAAAATTACCTTCACAAGAGCTCAGGAAAGCAGATGATAGATCGCAAAGTCCATGCTCAGAATCCAGAGCTACTTTCTAAGAAAAGCATAATGTGAGCCACAATATAATTTTAAATTTTCTAGTAGTCACATTTTTAAAAAGCAAATATATGAAGCTAATTTTAATAACATTATTTAGATAGATATATATTTGCCAAATATTGTCAATTGGACATGTAATAAGTGTAAAAAAATCAGGAAAATATTTGGCTTTTTTCTTACTAAGTCTAAAATCTGGTGGGTCTTTTATCCTCGCAGCTCACCTTAATCTGGAGTGGCCTCGTTTCCAGTGGTTCATGGCTACTATCATGTTGGGGAGTTCTGTGTTATTCTATATCATTTTTGAAAGCAAACATTTCTGAACAGTTTTAGATAAGATCCTGTGCAAGTGATTTTTTCAACTCTGGTTTGAGAAAAGGAAGGCTAGCTCTTTCTGGAAACATTTTATGGCTATCTTGTAATAATTGCAGATACAAAATTAATTACCTCTGGGTACTCATGCTCATTCGGTAGCACCACCCCTTCCCCTCATCTATGCAGCCCAAAGTCCGAAGTGCCTTCTGGAATCCAACTGTTAATCTATTCAAAAGACACACTGAATATTTTCCCTGTTTGATGCCAGCTGCATATAGATTTCTATATGCACTTGAATTACGTTTTCAGGCAAATACCTGGCCCCAGTTCAGACAGGCCTTTGAGGGTTTGGTCAAGCATCTGACAGCTTTCTTTCCTTTGTTCAATCCCCAAGAGTGTTATAAGAAAGAAATAACATACAAACACAGCAATTTATTTTAAATCTCTGAAGCATCCACCATTTCACATTCTCTTCCGCCAATTTTTCCACCAAAATTAATCTCTTAGGCCCCTCCTAGAAGCTCCCTGGAGCCTCACAACTCCAGCAGTATCAACAAGTTAGATATTTGAGTTCTAAATAACAAAAGATCTCCTTCCTCAATAGTACATTATAACAAGTTGGCCGGAAGGAACCATGGGGACTGAAGACTAGCCTTTGTGAGGCCTGAACTAAAGCCTGATTTCCATGTCAAAAACAGGGAACAGCGTTCAAAGCTCAGCCAGAAACTCTTGGGGTCAATATATAGTTCTGTCTTCTTAAAAGTTGTGTGATCTTGGC
This sequence comes from Thryonomys swinderianus, assembly GCA_004025085.1. Taxonomy (NCBI): domain Eukaryota; kingdom Metazoa; phylum Chordata; class Mammalia; order Rodentia; family Thryonomyidae; genus Thryonomys; species Thryonomys swinderianus. Next base: position 18,124 of record PVIC010032286.1, read on the forward strand.
AAAGCACCTAATCTACCTCCCCCTTCTTTCTTTCATCTCCAAACATGTCATAATGTTCACTTCATTAGTTCATCTAGAACATCAAAAGGTATGATATGCTATAAACCCCAATAAAAGTCAGATAAAAATGTTAATGTTGAAACTGAAACAATTATCTTCAGTCTTATGTTTAAACGCTAGCTCTGCTGTTTCCTAGATTTGAGACTTTAAACATGTCTCTTAATTGTCTAAGATTCAGTTCTGTGACCCTAACCTAGCACAGTCAGAATCTTGGTCTTGCAAGATTCTGTTAGAAGTCAACATATAAAATACACATAACTTTGTACAGGATAAGACACATGCTGCCTGCTTCGTAAATTGTAGCTCTTGATTTGACATGATGACAATTTTCTATTTCAGTGCTTTAAGAAGTACATAGCAATTCTAGTCAAAGTTTCTGGAAGAACTGTAAAAGTTGTTTTATTTGCTTAAATTTTAAAAGTTCATTTATTTATTTTTAGTTCATGTTTTCAATACATAACAAATACATACAACATCAATAAACAACAGTTGACCTTTGACAGACATTTAGATGTAAGGACATTTCATTTATATTGAAAGGAATTTATAATTAAGACACTGACAAAGGACTCATGAGACCTTGAAAACATCTTGCTTGTAGTACACCACCAGAGTGCCCATAGCAACAATCAAATGGTCTGGTGAAGTTCTGAGTGTCCCTGACACGCCCCATTCATGTTCTTCATCTGTATGTACTGTCTGTCCCTATTACCTTTTATCTCTGAGGAGCGTCTATGTATTTGGATTGCTTCAGTTTTGACCCCTTAGCTCCCCATGTTAGTTTAAACCCCTGTCAGCTTGATCCTGCTTAGCCATTGGCACCATATGGGCCCTGGGTGGATTTTCTTTCTGTCTCTTTGTTTGCAAAATGAGATTTCAGCAAAGGAATACAGGTCTTTATAGTCTGGCCATCAGAAAAGCAAACTAAGGGGGCTGTAGAACCAAATAAATGTCTTCAGCTCAAATTAGATTTTGTGCAGCAAATGAGTAAAAGCAGCAGTGGGACAAGTGATTTTAAGTCTGTTTCTACAATATTTTCTGTCTTCTGTTGCCCCCAGACTCAAAAAAAAAAATCAATGTCATTAGCCATGACAATGCCTCTAGCAGAGGAGCAGCTTGTAAGAGGATGGTGACAGCAGGATGTACATAAAATGCCTTATGAAAAGCAGGCTTCCCCTGGGAAATTAGGACTGGCAAGCTCAGGAGCGCACTCCATATGCCTTGTCTGCCATCATCAGGCACAGCCACCTGTGACAACATGGCTCCACCTTCCAGTGTGCCTCGAGGTGTGGCTTTCCCCTGCTGTTTACTCCTGTTTTCATGTCTCCTCACTACAGTCCCATTTTTGCTCATTTCTTCTTGGTTTGTTCATTTGATAAACATGTCCTTAACATTATGTGAGACCATATTCTCTCTACTTCTCAAAATAACTGTCCTAGTCCACCTGCAGGACATTCCTGTAGGCTAATGATTAAAATGCATATTCTTGGGTCCCTTCCTGACTCAAAGGAATGGAATTATACCATGCATTGAGCTTGGGGCCTTGAATCCGTGATGTCCTCTGGCAGTACTATCACACAGGGGCTATAGTGCAAATAATTCAAATGGAACTTTCTAGCCATGAAATTCTACTTTGTTTTCTTTACTTTACATCTGTAGCAGAATTCTCTCCAAGCATCAATTCCCACACCCCACCCAGTCCCCCATGTTATTCACTGGACAAGATGCTTTAACAAATACTCCCCACCAAAAAATTCCATGGCTTAGCACAATCATGGGTTATTTCAAACTCACAGAACATTTCAGTGCAGAATAACCATTTAGGCAACTTTTCCCAAAGTGGTAATTCAGAGCCCAAACATCCTTAATCTTGTGACTGTACAGTTTCAATGTGTAGTACTCTAAATGTCTTCCAGGGGTCCCCTTCATTCCATTTGTTCTTTGACAGAAGAAAAGCAAGATGGAGGACCACAATGGAGGTTTTCAGGACCTGGCCTGGGTGTGAGCTGTCACACTTCTGTTTATGTTCTACTTATTACACTGAGTTACATGAACACAATGAACTTTGAAGAGAGCAGCAAGTAGTTCAGCCATATTCCCAGAGAACAGAGGCTTTATTTTACAGTACTGTAACTAATAAACCGAATCAAGAACCACTGTACTTTAATTCTGAAAGTAATAGATACAAAGTTGCTATGTAACAAAAATAGACTGTATCTTTCTTGGTTTTGGAAGATAAGGATGTTTTTTCCTTGGTTATGCTGCATCTGTTTGCACTAGAGAGCAGAAGTTTTAAAGAGAAATGGTCGGTTTAAACCTCACACAATTCATCCAAAAACCTTTCTTCAGCTGCAGATAATAGTGGCCCATAAGCTTGTGAACTGGAAAGAGATATTGAAAGATTTAAGAATTTCACTAGGGCCGGAGGGTTAGCTCAGTGGTTCCGGCGCCTGCCTCGCAAGTGCAAGGACCTGAGTTCGATCCCCGGTGACCACATATAATGCTGGGCGTGGAGACACGCCCACCAACAATCAACACCGCATACCACAATGCCGGACGTGGTGGCTCACGCCTGTAATCCCAGCACTCGGGAGGCAGAGACAGGAGGATTGCTG
>PVIC010032287.1:0-20805 GCA_004025085.1 Thryonomys swinderianus
AGTAAGGACACTGTCTGTGGGCATGCTTGGGGGATGGATGTTCCTCCGTGTCCCAGGCACTACTGACCTCACACTGAGGTCACGATTCTAAATTCTGTTTGCACTGGGAATATCAGTGATGTACACAGGCTTCAAATCCCAGGAGGCAGATATGACCTCTAGGATCTGATGCTGATCAGTCATCACATCATTTGTGCTCCCATTGTTGGTGCTGACCCCGAGGGGCTGGAGGAGGAGGAGCCTCTTTCAGACACTGTGCTGAGTGTGTCTTGATTAAGTTTTGCCTGATTTCTTATGTTTACTCACGGGTTCATTGGAAGAAACCACAGGAATAAGCATCTTCCACTTCCCATTATGCTAAAGATCAGGATGAAACACCATTTATTCTGCTCTTTCTGAATGCGGTCACCAATGTGAAGTCACGTGCCAGACTTCTTTGGTTTTCTTTATTATGGAAATAGAAAAGGCATAGAAATGCAAACACTACATGACAGCACTTACATTTGGAGCACAAAATGAGAAACATAGTAGAATGGTGGCAAGCATGGGTTTTGGGGAAGGGGAGATGGCAGGATGTTGATCACAAGAGCAAAGTTTAATCCCCGTACGTAGGGTAAATTCTAGGGATCTACTTAGCAGTTACTGAATAATTTTTTTAACAAGAATTTTGTTTTATTCAGAAAAAATAAACATGGGGGGATTATAAAATAAGGGAAGAGCAAAAATTTCAAAGCCAAAGGATATAGGGTTGACTTAACTGTTTAAGGGGTTCTTCAGGTTTCATCCTGTTGCCTTTTAAGACCTCATCTTCTCTCCGGTGTCTGGTGGCACTTGGCAGCCTTCTTGGGGGCCCCCTCTTCCACACAGAGCCATGAGGACCTTCTTCTGCAGCCAGGGGAAAAATTGTCCCACTCTCACACAGATGGTGGTCTGTATGTCAGAGCAGGTGTTCTCCTCTGGCTGGCCTGGGCAGCCTGAGGCAGCCTCTGAGATGCCTGATTTTTGGCTCCCAGTGACCTCACAGGCTGTCCTAGCACCGTCCTGTTCCCCAAGTGTCCAGGGCGTCTCCAGGAGTGAGATGGTGTTGTCTTCTGGGGCTGAGCAGGTGAGCGGGTCTGCATGTGCGCTGTCTTCTCGAGGCCTGACTGGAGCCCTGCAGTCAGGGGAGGGGGAGCGACTGCACAGCCTTAATTCTTCCACGGGAGTGAGTTCGAGGAAGTGTGAGTCATCTTGACAGTCTATGAGACTTTTTGTGCAACTGTTCTGATTTTTGTTGTCAGTCAGTTCTTCCTGGTCATCATCCCCAACCCAGGCCATAATGACGCCTTGCCTAGGCCAGAGCTGTGGCTTATCCTGGATCAGGCCATGATGAGTGACGCAGGCCTCCAGCATGTCTTGTAGAGGAGGGACCTGTAAGATTTCAGGGAAAAGATTCGCTGCCAACTCTTAGAGCAAAACCAAGAGATGGGAGAGACTCTTCAGCTCCCAAGTCTCCATGGCTTGAGGCCTAAGTAGGTCACAGTCCGTGTTCTGTGACTGTTGGTTACCATGGCAGTAACAGAACCAGCCTAACCAGAAACTGGTAATGGAGACAAAAGGAATAGGAAACCACAGGTCCATCTTCCTTCCAAAAAACCTGTGCACCTACCATGAGGGCTAGATGGGTCCCTCTTGAGGGCAGAAGGAACAGTCCCAAGGCTAGTGTCCCCATCTCCGGGTGTCTGGGATAGTCCATGTCCTCAGGCCAGTATAAGACAGGCTGGTCCATGCAACAGAAGAGCTTACAGCCTGGGTCCTAAGAGGAAAAAGAGGGGCCCTTCAGTGCCTCTAGGCCAGGAGTGGGAAGGGATGACCTCTGACCCGAGAATTTATGGGGGAGGAGAGACAAGTGAGGGGACATAGAGCTGAGGAGCCAGGTGCTGGACTCTGTCTCAGTGGCAACAGCGGCCACAGAGGGAAGGCTGTGAAGAGGGCATCACTGGAGCAAGAACATACCGCTCAGCTGCCTGCCGAGAGGCCTGGCAGGATGAAGGGTGTGGGCTTTGCTGAGGCCACGGAGCCCTCTGCCACTACCAGGGAGTCCGGCCTTCTCCCCTAAGCTGGCTTCTGATATTGTTCCCCTGTGTTCAAGTAAACATCATCTAGTAGACTTGGCTGCAAGGATAACCCGGTGGTTGTGGATAATACTGGACACTCAGATGGACAGGAACTGGGCCTCAGTGAGAAAGAACTGAGGAGAGGGAGTGGAGGAGTCAGCAGATTGCAGCATGAGAGGGTACGCAGAGGCACAGGCATTTGTGCCCGATGCGTTGGCACTGGGGGAAGGAGGCTCCACTTAAGGGGAAACATCAGGTAATGAGACACTCTCAGGGGCCCAGCTGGGCAGACTAAGTGTGTAGCATGCCTGGGGCCGGAAGGCCGGTCCACTCTCGCTTTTCTGCCAATGTGGAGGTGTAGATTGCTGCATTTACATGGGAATGTGCTTGGTGCAGGGAGAGGGGTGTCAGCAGGACCTGAGTCCTGGGATCTACTCCACAGCACAAGCCTGTAAGTAACAACTATTAATAACACTGTCACCTTTTCTTCTGAGGAGCACATCTCACTTTTCATATCAGAGAAGAAGACGAGTAAGCACCAGGGTCCCTTTTTCAGATAATAACTAAATGATTATCATGATTCCTAAACGATCATCATGTTTGGATAAGTCGATGTGTGTTTACTTATATATGACGATTTCAGCCTATACTAATTGCATCTTTGTAATTTTGTATCACACATGTATTAATAAAACTTAGATGAGAAGTACATTCATCAGTGATGTGTACATGATGATGAAGTAGGATATAGATCAACAGGGTGACACAAATGGTCAAATTTTGAATGATAGTTATGTGACTGATGAAGAGTTACACAGAACAACTGAAAATTAGATAACAAATAAGTGGTTTAATAATATTCGATAACAAATGCAAAAATGAGAGTTGCATTTGTACAGAGTTGATGATTGAGTATACAGAGCAAAGAAACATGATAGATGGCTATATAAACATACTTATCAATACAGATAAATAATAGAAACATGGATTGATAATGACTTCAAAATGCTTGGCCAGATACCAGCTGCAATGCCTAATTATAATTTTATCATTCTTATTGTTTCATTTTATTTTTTGAGACAGGGTCTGTCTTTGTAGTTCAAGCTGTCCCTGAACTCACTACGTAGCCCAGGCAAGCCTTGAACTCAGCAGTCCTCCTGAGTGCTGGGATTACAGGCGTGAGCCACCACACCCAGCCTGCCTACTTCTAATTTTACAACTACAAACACACAGCCCTTTGCAAATTGGGACAGGAGAGATCCTGCCACAGTAATTTAGAACCTTAGAATTTCCACCATAACATTTCCAGTGCCCCAAATCCATAGCATCGTAAGCTTTCTCAGTAATTTCACTCCAGGTGTAATTTAGACCTTAGAATTTCCACCATAACATTTCCAGTGCCCCAAATCCATAGCATCGTAAGCTTTCTCAGTAATTTCACTCCAGGTGTAAGTCAGAGTCTAGGCCTGACCCAGCCTTGTCCTCAGGGATTCAGGAGAGCAGAGAGAGAGAGTTGATATCCAGGTTACTACCTGGGCAGGCTTTGGCCTTCTCTCTGGTATTGAGTCAGCCATGAGCATGTTGCTCTTCCATGAATCTCCAATCAGGTCCCTCTTTGTCCCCAGGTCAACTGACAGATGAGCAGAAGTGGCCCCAACACAGTTCAGTCTGCTCAAGCTGTTCAAACCATTGCCCTACAACCTCAAGGATGGTGAGCTAAGAAGCTCTAGTAACAGGAAAAGGCTGAAATGGAACTATAGAATGATGTCCAACCATTCAGGATAAAACGCTTCGCATGAAACAAAATTATGAAGTTCCATTCAGGGTGAGATGCCCTGTAGATGAATCAGAGGTTGAAGGTCAGAATTGTAGGCAATAGGTAAATAATAATTTTCAGGGTGAAATGTTTCTACACCTTCAAAACTGCAATTGTGTGGACAACTGAGTTGTAAGTAATTTCATTGAAAATGTATTGTGGAATTAATGATGACCAAATGGGGGAAAATAAAAACGTGACTCCATCAAAACATAATATTGAGGGATCAGAAATATAGCAGATGCCTGCAATCTTTGTGCTTGGGTTCCTGATGGAGAAGATAATCACCTGGAGAGAATATTCTCCAGCATTTTTCCATCTCTGCTGTGAAGTTAGTTACTTACATTTGAGACGCGCTCCCCCTGCTGGTCATGGCTTTCCCTGCAGGGCTGTTTATGTCTGGACTCACACTAGGATCAAACCACCACCGTGTCTCTTGCACCCATAATACATGGCTGTGTCCTCGGCGGTCAAGGAGTTCAGCTGCAGAAAGAACTGGTTCTTCCCTGTGTCTCTGGAGATGGAGAAGCGGCTTTGGAGGGACGGGCTGTAGCTAGTGCTGCCACTGTAAGTTATTCTCCCCCTCCACTCTGGGCTCTTTCCTTGGGGTTGACGGATCCAGTGCCAATAGTAAGGACTGGTAGTGATGGAAAATCCAGAGACTGTGCAAGGAGGGACAGAGTCTGTGATGGCTTCACCAGGCCAGGGCCTGACTCCTGCAGCTGCATTCTCAGACAAGACTCCGGACAAGGAAACACCTTCCTGTCAGTCACCAGCTTTCATGACTTTCCCAGGGACCCTTGTCTCACAGTGAGGACACTCACCATGGGGACCTGTCACCAGGCACAGGAGAAGACCCAGCAGCCTCATCTTCTGGACCACACTCCTGCTTTCCCCAGAGACTTCAGCCCTGTCTGAGGATGCAATTGTGAGCTCCCAACCCCAAGAGGGACATTTGAATCTAGAGATGGAGGATAAATTTGGATGAGGGGAGCTCACTTCCTATATGAAGAGGAAACTGGTCAGCCATGTCTAATCCTTCTGTATCACCAAGCAGAATCTCTTCACCTGAATTCAGTGTGGTTAAATCCGAGATCAGTGCTCTACCAGTGAGAGCACAGGAGAAATGTGGGAAAGTTATTGGAACATGCTGGGAAAATGATTCTATAGAGTTCAGAAAACATTAAAGAATCATGTTCTGTAATTTTGCAAACTGTGTATTTTGCAGATAACAAAACTGGTTACTTAGTTGACTATTTTCTGATACAATGCTTAGTGTGGGGCTTGATTTTATGCCATTTTCAGTGAAATGTGAGGAGAAAGGCAGAATACACTGAACCCAACTTTGAACTTCAATGCCGATTCAGGAAATGGGATGAATGTTTCTGTCATCTCCCCGTTCTAATAACAAAATGTTTTCTACCTCAATTTATTTCCTACTTAAATTTGCATAATTACCATTTCTCAATTTTGACTTCATTTTTCACTTGCTGAAACTGTTCAAAATTTGGGGTGAAGAACAGCGATAGTTCAGCCTTGTGTGTGGTAAGATCCCGCCAGGCTCGCCCAATGCCCATGGACGTTCATGCCACACACCATCTCTTGGATTCTTTTCCTCTCCAAAATCCTTAAGTGTTATCTTCTGCTGGGTTTCCCATTATGTCAGAGATCATGAAGACTAAAGGTCCAAACTGATGCTGTTCAGCCTAACAGATGTAACCATGTGTGACACCCTGCTTTCCTGCTTTACCTGTGTCAAACCATACATGTCCTCAGCATTCTCATGACACAGCCGACAACACATCTCCTATCTATTATTGTGGCACTGTGAATGTGAATGTCAGACTCACGTCACCACCCCTGAGGAATGAGTGGTATAGACAGGAGATCACCTCTACAGGATGTCTTTACAAGAGCAAATGTCTGTGTATTAATGGCAAATGTATAGTCACATCTAGAGCAGTACAATTATAATAGCTGAATCATGGAAGTAGCCTATGTGGCTATCAGTACAGGATGGAGATAGAAAATATAGGTATATGTGTGAGTATATGTGCATGTGTGTGTACACAATGCAGTACTGCTCAGCTTTATAGAAGGAAAAATATGAATGACTTTTGGAAAGCAGACAGATCTTGAAATTGTAGTACTTGTGGAACAAAATCACACACAGAATTAAATATAGTATATTTAATATGAGACCAATAATATAAAGAAATCAAAATGCACAAAACATAGAGATGGGGCCGGAGGGTTAGCTCAGTGGTTCCGGCGCCTGCCTTGCAAGCACAAGGTCCTGAGTTCGATGCCCGGTAACCACATAGAATGCTGGGCGTGGAGACACACCCACCAACAATCAATACCGCATGCCACAATGCCGGACGTGGTGGCTCACGTCTGTAATCCCAGCACCCGGGAGGCAGAGACAGGAGGATTGCTGAGTTCGCAGCGGCTTGCCTGGGCACCATAGTGAGCTCAGGGCCAGCCTGAACTACAAAGCGAGACCCTGTCTCAAAAGCAAAAAACAAAAACAAAAAACATAGAGATGTTCACATACAAGGATGTAGACTCTATGAGTTAGAAAGGGTGTTTGAAAAAGGACGTAGCACTAGAAGAAAGGCTAGTGAAACAATCAAGACCCAATATGCATTTTATAGTTGAATTGCATTTTATATGTTGCAGTCAAATATTAAAATGAAAGAAAAATGCACAAAAACATGAAATGTAAAACCAGAGATTTGGCTTAGTGGTTTTGGCACCTGCACCACAAGTGCAAATTCCCCGGTTCAGTCCCTGGTAACCACATACAACAATACCAGGTGTGGTGACTCATCCATCAGCAGCCAGTATTGCATACCACAGTGCTGGGCATGGTGGTTCACACCTGTAATCCCAGCACTCAGGAAGCAGAAGCAGGAGGATTGCTGAGTTCGAGGCTTGTTTGGGGTACATAGCTCAGGGTCACCCTGAACTACGAAGCGAGGCTGTGTCTCACAAAAAAGACCTGGTGGACCAGAGATTTAGCTCAGTGGTTCCGGCACCTGCCTTGCAAGCTCTAGGTCCTGAGTTCGATCCCCGTAACCACATACAATGCTGGGTGGGGAGACTCATGCCCACCAGCAATCAATACCACATACCACAGTGCCGGGCGTAGTGGCTCACGCCTATAATCCCAGCACTGTGGAGGCAGAGACAGGAGGATTGCTGAGTTCGAGGCTTGCCTGAGCTACAGAGTGAGCTCAGGGCCAGCCTGAACTGCAAAAAAAGCGAGACCCTGTCTCAAAAAAAAAAAAAAAAAAGACCTGGTAAATTTTGAAAGCTGAGAAGTGCTGACCCCTGAGCCAGCATATTTACACTGTATAGTTCCAATTTTTGCCATGAGTTTCACTAAAGGTAAGTAAGAATATATCACATCTTTTGAATTTAAGGTGAAAATTTATTTTACTAGCTGTATGTTTTTCAAAATGGCATCCATGAGCACAGTAGACCCAGGGTCCACAGGGTCAGAGCCTCTTCTTTAGGAAGCTGTCACGCAGTTCAGGTTATTCATTGTCCTGCGTTTTCAATGTCATGATTATCCAAAGGCACTTTGGTTGCCCCTTCCTCACTTGCTGCAAATGCACAAGTGCCTGCGCATAACTTCCAATCTCAGTGGCTTCTCTCCAGGCACAAGAGCTCAGAGTTGTAGCCTCATCTTGACTCACATGGTGAGGCTTCTATGCACCATCTTTGCATAAGAGGAAAAAAAAACAATAAAATACTCAATATGCTGCATGAAAACTCATATTACTGTCCTGAAATTAGACTGCAATGAGAGATAGTAGAAGCCAACCCTGCAAGGGGCTTGGGAATAGATCAAGGACAGGAAGAGGAACCTGTAGGCTCTAACAGCAAGCAGACCAGGACACACACCTGCTCCTTATACTACATGTGCACAGTGTGTCCCGCAGGCCCCCTGCTGGTCCCATGTGCACCCGCAGGGAGGTCTTTGCTCACAAGAAGGTCTCCTTACTCTGGTTTTGAGCAGTAAAACATGACCATGTCCTCAGTGTCATGTTGCTCAGTGTCAATGAATTTGGATCTGGTTGGAGTCCCTGATGATGCTGATTTGGGGTGTAGGGTGGTGTTACGGTTTTGGCTCCACCACTGCCTAACTGACCCAGTCCAGCCCCTTTCCTGCAGACTGAATGACCTGCTTCACATGGCGAATGATTAAGAAGTATCCGGAGACTGAGCAGGTGAGGGGCATGTTTGAGAGGACGTCACCAGCTCAAGTTGCTGCTGCTGCAGATTCACCTGGGACAGGACATCTGGGGACAAATTGCATCACTGGTCATCAGAAACACCAGACACCCCATGCCTTCTCCCAGTCACCAAGATTCAGTCTCAGCTTTACCTTCACTCACACGATGGGACATTTGTGTGTTTTACCTTTTGATAAGAGGAAATCATGAAAATTCGTATTACATATACTGCATGGAAAAATCTTTAATATAACTTTCTGCAGAAAACAACTCAGAAGCTAACAGCACAGAGGATCTGCAGAATACTGAGGGACAAGAAGAGGAAACCACAGGCTCTGAGGACACGGCAACCTCAGGCAAGTGCATCTGCTCCTGGGTCTGACCTGAGCAGAGTGTGACCAGATCGCCCCCTCCTGGTCCTAAGTGACCCTACAGAAACATTTGTACCTGGGCTCACACTGAGGCTCCCACTCTGTGTATCTAGCACAGTAATACAGGGTTGTGTCCACCAGGGTCGAGGTGCTCAGTGTTAGGACATCTTGGATCTTGGCCATGTTCCTTCTGATGCTGAATTAGGACTGTAGAGTAGGGTTATTGTACCTGCTTCCACCACTTCGTACTCCACCAACCCACATCAGCTCCTTCCAGGAGCACGGTGAACCCACTGCTCACCATATCTGGGTAAAGTGAGTCCAGATATTGCCCGGATGAGGCACAGCATCTGAGAGGCTTCACCAGGCCAGGTCTGACTCCTGCAGCTGCATCAGGACATTGGAGGAAAAGAAATGTCACACCTAATCAAATGCACTGGACACCCTATGCTCAGGTTTCTCTTTCAACTCAGAGACACTCACAGCAAGGAACTGCCACTGGGGACAAGAACATCATCAGGACATCCATGCTCTGAGGAAGACTCCTGTGCAAGGGGACTGGGGCTGCCCACCCAGCTCGAGGCTTTCAGCCTGGGGCTGGGGCTGCTTTGCATGTGGGAGGGCTTGCGGGTATAAGATGAGACAGGAGGATAGGGGGCAGCCTTCCTTCTCAAGGTGTTTTCCTTGTTCTTTGTAAATAAAGTCTAATAATTCTCAGGAACTTTGTTCCACCTTTCCTTTCTCCCTATTTTCCATCAAAGTGGAATTATGGTTGGGCTTGCTTCAGTACAGTTGAATACATCAGAACAGTTCATATGGTAATGTTTTCCACTAAATTTTCTACATTTTAGTGGATCTAGGAGAGAAAATGTCTGTTATCATCAGTGCTTTCCATATTCCCACCAAGTGGACGGGAGATTTTGAGACGCAGAAGGGCCCAGTGTATCAGCAGAACAGTGCTTGTGCTCTCTGATACAGAATTAGTGTAAAATTCTTCTCCTCTTTTTCCCTTCACCATGATTATCTTTTCTAACCTTATCTTTTTTTTTTTTTGATACAGGCTCTCACTTTGTAGTTCAGGCTGGCCCTGAGCTCACTATGTAGCCCAGGCAAACCTCGAACTCAGCAATCCACCTGTCTCTGCCTCCCAAGTGCTGGGATTACAGGTGTGAGCCACCACACCCAACAGTGTATGTGGTTACCAGGATCGAACTCAGGACCTTGCGCTTGCGAGGCAGGTGCTGGAACCACTGAGCTAAATCTCTGACCCTCTGACCTTATCTTTTAATCCCTGGTGCATCCTTCTTAGAGGAGATGTCGACCTTGTTCGGTCATGGTCCTCATAGTGTCTGGATGCGGAGGGTTTTCTGAGTCCTTCTGTCTCTCTCAGCCTGGTCTAGAGTTTACCAAAGCAGGGCTCATTGTTGCTGTATAGAAAAACTAATCAGGGGATTCACAAGCAACTGGACCAGTCTGTGTCTTCCCTGGGTCCCACGCGGGCAGAGTCAAGTTCCCAAGTGAATGTACTGCCATATTTGATAGGTTTTTTTTTATAAATGATACAAAGCCCTATCCAAGATCCCACCTTTCCTTGCATCCATCAAGATAGACAGCACAGGCAGACCCAGGAGACTGCTCAGAGATCTAGACCATCCTGGGCATCCCACTGGGTCCCTCCACACCTGCCTCACATGGACAGTGAGTGTGCTGAGCAGACTCTGCCCCGCAGCTCCCCCTGGCATTGACTGTCCCACAGCCAGAAGACCCCACAGAGCAGGATCACATTGCATGTTCCCATGTGCTGATCCAGGTCTGTTTCTCAGACAGAGCAAAGCAGTGTTATTGGTAAGTAACCAGGAAGTTTAACTGTTTCTGAAGAAATCACTCTTTTGTGCAGAATGTTAAACTTGCAAACAAATTGGCAAATGTGTAACAGGCTTTTGTCTTTAAGATGACATATACACTAATTGGAATATCCCACCAAGTAAACTCTTGAAAATAAGTTCCAGAAAAATCTTCTTAAGAAGGGCTGGATGCAATAGCAGAAGCTACATTTTAGAGCCTGTAAATAACAAATTAAAAATAAAAACAACAGGGCATCTGAAATGAACAGACACTTTTCAGAGGAACAAATAAAAGCAGCTAAGAAGGATATGAAGAAATGCTCAACGTGACCGGCCATTCCAAAGATGTGGATGAAAACAACTCTGAGATTTCATCTCACTGCACAAAGAATGGCTGCTATCTCAAAATTAGACACCACCAAATGCTGGCAAGAAAAAGGAACCCTTTTGTGGAGAAAAAGGAACACTTCTCCACTGTTGGTGGGAATGTAGACTAGTATAACCATTATGAAGATCAGTGTGGAGATTCCTCAAAAAGCTAGGATCGGGCCGGAGGGTTAGCTCAGTGGTTCCGGTGCTTGCCTCACAAGCGCAAGGTCCTGAGTTCGATCCCCGGTAACCACATATAATGTTGGGCGTGGAGACTCACGCCCAGCAACAATCACCACTGCATACCATAGTGCTGGGCGTGGTGGCTCACACCTGTAATCCCAGCACTCTAGAGGAAGAGACAGGAGGATTGCTGAGTTCGCGGCGGCTTGCCTGGGCACCACAGTGAGCTCAGGGCCAGCCTGAACTACAAAGCGAGACCCTGTCTCAAAAAAAAAAAAAAAAGCTAGGATTAGAGCTTCCAATTTGACCCTGCTATTTCCCTGCTGGAGATATACACAAAAGAATTACAAGATTCCTATCACAATGACATATGTGCACCCATGTTTATAGCAGCTCAGTTTGTCATAGGTAAATCTGGGAGACAACCCAAATGCCCATCAGCTCTAGATTGGATAGAGGAGATGTGGTTTTTTTCTAAAATAGAGTATTACTCTGCCATAAGAATGATGAGATTGAATCATTTATACTCAAATGGACGTACGTTCAGGACATACTCATAAATGAAATAAATAGGTTACAAATATGCAAATATTGTATATTTTCTCTGATATGAGAAACTGAAGTTATAAATGTCTTCTAGAATGCATGATTAATGTTGTGAAATAGTAAATGTTCAAAGGGTAATGGGGTATAGGGGTAAATAATGCAGAAAAAAATTGATGTTAAAAAACGGGAAACAATGCTTGCATATATAGGGGTGGGGAAGGTAGGGTGGGTAGGGGAGGGGGAAAACGGAATTAAGTTGTGTCATATACTGATATGAATTCTCAATGTGGAGTGTAATTATGATGTGTACATATAGTGTACAAATAAAATGTACCAATATAAAAAATAAAATTAAATAAAAACAACAAGAAATGTGGACAACACTTGTAACAAATTGTTTAAGCAGATCTCCCAAGAACTCCAAAATCTCTCTGTTGTGTGAATGACAAGCAGACACTGGAGTCAGGGATAATATCATTTTTATGTGAAGAAAAGGAAAGAAGTGAAGGCTGATATGTACTTAGCACTACACAAAGCACATGCCTGATAGAATTATGGGTCCCTGATCACCCTACACTTTCAAGAACACTGAATTCATAGTATCTTGAGTGGTAAAGTGCTCATTGGTATCCATTTCCACATATTTGTACTCCAAGTATTCATAGGTGAGTTCACATATGTGCATGTGTGTGTGTGTGTGTGTGTGTGTGTGTGTGTGTATGATCTAGTGTTCATGAAGTATTCCATAATTGGTGTTGATACATTCTTTCAAATTTTAGATGAGACATGTCATAGATGATCTTTTAAACTTTGTGGTCCAGGGATTTACTGTATGAACTGGCTTGCTGCAGGCAGAAGGTCACAGCTTAGGAGGCTGAGCTTCCCTGAGAGTCCTCACACACAGCAGTGTCCATCACAGGCCTCACCAGAGCTACAGAGGCTGCAGGTGACTCCACATTGCATTGTGACTGGTCACTCTCATCCCCCTGAACTTTGAAGTCATCTTTCATTTCCAAATGAGGCCATTCACAAAGGACATTGAGGTTTACCCTGCAAGTGACAGAGACACCACCAGGACTCCTGTGCCTGCAGGAACCACAACCTTGGCCACAAAGAGCTCTGGCCACCTGAGTTATCCTCAGATTTAGAAGACAGAGATGAGAAACTTCATTTCCAAGGAGATGAAGGAGAAAGAAGGGGATGAAGGAGCTTAAAGCCTCAGCACAGAAATATGGACCAGTAGAGAGAGTGATGCCTGGAGCAGCACTGAACCCAACAGTGATGGAGAGAAAGAGAAGGAATTGAATCCTGTGTGATTTTACTGGTCACTGACTCAGGACCCGGATTACACACATTCTCTAACTTGAATCTCAAAGGAATCAGGGAGTCCATTGAGGTCCATACTCTGAGGTGTGTGATGAAGTCTCACCAGGTTCCTGTGAATTTCCTCAGGATCTGATCCTGGAAACCAAGGTAGGCTTTTCTACCCCATGAGGGACAGCACAGTTATGGTTCATATGAGAATCTCACCTCATTACAGGAATATACTTCACAGAGTACCAAGCAGGCCTCTGATCCCATCAGAAGGAAGGATTCAGAGAGAATATTGTAGAGACAAAGCCCAAGCACGACAAGAGAGAGCCCTCTTTTACCCCCATGCTGGTCCTGAGCTCAGAGTGTCCTGAGAGGCCCTGCAGGTTTATGTATGGGTTCTCACTGAGGTCTCCTCTCTGTGTGCTGCACAGTATACAGGACTGTGTCCTCAATTCTCAGGCTTTTCATCTGCAGATACAACTTATTCTTACCATTGACTCTGAAGATGGTGAATAAGCCCTTTACAGAGTCCTGTGCCTCCTCTCCCTGGCTTAATTCACCCAACACACTCCAGCCCCTTCCCCAGAGCGTGGTAGACACAGTTCATCCAATAATCACTGAAGATGAATCCAGAGGGTGCACAGAAGAGTGTCACAGACCCTCCAGGCTGCACCAAGCCTCCTCCAGACCCCAGCTGCACC
Source organism: Thryonomys swinderianus (assembly GCA_004025085.1). Classification (NCBI taxonomy): domain Eukaryota; kingdom Metazoa; phylum Chordata; class Mammalia; order Rodentia; family Thryonomyidae; genus Thryonomys; species Thryonomys swinderianus. The sequence goes on from PVIC010032287.1 coordinate 13,485, forward strand.
TCGGCCTGGGCACCTACAGACACAGAGACATCCTTCTCAGGAAACTGTCACATGGGTCCACTGTTTTTTCTACTCATGTACACTCACACCCTCAGTATGCATTTTTCTCTGTAAATTACCTCTTAATACAGCAATAATGACAATTAAAGCCCAGCTCAGCACAAGCTCTGCAGTGACTTCCCTGTGTTCAGTGCTGATAACCGAGTGGGCTTAGCTGGCATCCAGGACTGGGCTCCTCCACAGAGCTGCAGGGTCAGGCCTGGGTGATGCCATCAGAAGAGGAAGCCCTATTTCCATGGCCTCTTGCCACATATGAAGCTTGGAAAATGGGACACTTAGAGAGAGCACTGTCCAAATCTGACATATGTGTCTATGAATGTCTGCTAGAGATAATTGTATTTAAGTAAAATATGTTTCCTTATGTGTTTGTGTGTGTGTTGATATGCACTGTTCACTCATTAACATGATTTGTCTTTGTACATGAAAAAACTTGTGGGAAAAAGAAACATCTTCTCCATTATGGAAATTTTAATTTTACCCAGAAGCTTAATTTCCTCATTTGATGTGCTCTAGAGCTCAAGTCAAGTAGGAGTGACAACAGTATTGGCCTAATTCTCCTCATCTCTGCCCTGGACTGCAGCCCTGCCTTTTTCCATGACAAAGAACAGGCCCAGGGGATTTCACAGAGCCCCTTCCTGTACCGCAGATGTGGAGGCTCCTCTTCACTGCAGTGTTACCTGGGCTTCAGGGATACAACCTGTGAGCCTCACAGTCACACCGAGGTGAAGAAGTTTGTATGTCTCCTATGAGGGGTATGGGTCCTCTTTCAGCTCAGGAACATCAGGTTTGAGTCAAACTTCAAACACAATTTCTGTCACCCATTTTTTTGTTCCCCCTAAAAATTATAGAAACAATGAGAAATCAAAATATATTTGTCTTACTTCTAGTTTTCATGAGTTGAATCCCTCTTAGATCCTTTTTTTTTTTTTTTTTGAGACAGGGTCTTGCTTTGTAGTTCAGGCTGGCTCTGAGCTCACTATGTAGCCTAGGCAAGCTTCGAACTCAGCAATTCTCCTGTCTCTGCCTCCTGAGTGCTGGGATTACAGGCGTGAGCCACCAGCCCAGCTCTGTCGTATGTGGTATTGATTGCTGGTGGGCGTGAGTCTCCATGCCCAGCATTGTATGTGGTTACTGGGGATTGAACTCAGGACCTCACACTTGTTGAGGCAGGCGCCGGAACCACTGAGCCAACCCTCTGGCCCCTCTTAGATACATTTTGAGTCCACTGTATTACCGAAGAGTAACCAGCCCCAAACTCCATGGATTTCACAATGGATTGTCAGGGTAAATTTTCTAGTACCATAACTCATTTGGGGCCATTATTTTGACCACTTGTACTTATTTTCTGCAGAAATGTCTATTGTTAGTTTCACATTTTTACATTCTGTTTTTTATGTTGAAAGTGTTAGGTTTAGGGTTAGATGGTGGTTGATGGAAGAATGAAATGGGAATGAACATTTTCTTCACCTCATTATGTCAAAAGCACAGGGTAAATTGTCACTTTTTCTGCTCATCCAGAATGTGACTACCTGTCTGAGACCCTGTGTGCCAGGTTTCTACCCTCTCACATTTCTTTGTTTCTCCATAGTAGGAAAATATTTAAAGCATAGAAAGGCAAAGTCTGCATGATACCACTTGTATGCAGAAGACAAAACAATCAGCCTGAGAGAAGTAGAGTAGAATGGTTGTTAGTATTGGTCTGTTGGGAGGGGAAACAGAAGGATATCAATCACAATAACAAAGTTTTGTGTGAGAAAGAGAGTGAGTTCTGGAGATCTACTGCCCAGACCAGGCCTGCAAGTACCAAATATGCTTCAACTATAATAATATACTTCAACTTTTCTCAGAATATATCTTGTATTTTTGAATCACAAAAGAAAAGTTTGCATCAGGGTCCTTTTTTAGATAATATACACATAATTGGCATACACAGTTATAATGTTTTGATAACACTATGTGTTTTTACTTACATTCAACCATATCAATCTGAACAAATTACATATCTACAGTTTTGTATCATACCTGAGTAAATAAAACACTTAGGTCGATAGTACAGCCATCAATGATGGTGGGTGACAGATGATGAAATAAGATATGGATGGATAAAGGGATACAAAATAGTTAAATTTTGGATGATAGATGTGTGAGTGACAATTATATGGAGAAAACTGGAAAATAGATAACAAGTATGTGGGTTAATAATAATTTGGTAGTAGACATAGAAATGAGAAACAGATTCCAAGAGAGTTGATAGGTACATAGAAATATGACACAGCATAGATGGTTAAACAATGATACATGGAAACAGAAACACAGATGATAGAAAGACAATAGAAATATGGATAATAATATAAAAGTCCTTGTCCAAATTCCAGCTGCAATAGTTAACTTGACTCATCATTTAGCAACTGTAACAAATGACTGCTTACAAAAGGGAACATGCAGAGAATCTGTCACAGTGATTTGCATTTTTGAGAAAACTCCCAACAATATTTTCTGATCACCTGAATCCTTGTGATATCAAGGCTCCCAGTCATTTCACACAAGGTGGGAGTCAAAGTCTGGCCCTAAAGCAGCCTTCTCTTCAGGGACTCAGGAGAGAACAGAGAGGCCTGAGGCCCAGGTCCCAGTCTGGGCAGACCTTGGCCTGGTCTCTCTCTGGTCTTGAGTCTGCCATGGGCACCTTGTTCATTCATGTTTCTGTGGCCAGGTCCCTCACTTTCCACAGGTCCACTGACAGATGAACAAGAACTGGACAAAAGTCCCCCGATCATGCTGAAATTAGCTTTTGTAGATGTTGAAATTGTATTGAGGGTAATGGAACTAGAGCAAATTCACATTGCAATACAAATAGATGCAATGTTTAAGACACTGGAACATAGTTTCTGAGACTCAGCAATAAGGACTCTAGATGCAGTGCCCTATGACTGTGAGGTGTGTTACAGCATGGATGGTTCCACTAAGGAGATCCAAAGATTGGACCATCACATTGGCACCTTTACAAGCTATCCCAGGCACTATCCTGCATGCTCAGGGTGAAGAATCCAACAGCCAATAACAGGTAGCAATTATGTCCAGCCATTCACAGTAAAAGGCTGGGTGTGAAGAAACAATTTGAACTGCTGTTCAAAATGAGATGCGTTAAAGATTCATTTGAGGGTGGAGGGCACCTACAGTTAAAAGAGAAATAATATTTATGGTTAAACAATTGCACACAAGAGAAGTAATCAAACTGAATAGTCAGTTCAGGTGCAAACAATGGCTTCATTGAAAAAATTATTGTATGATTCATGACAAAATGAATTTAAAAACTTGATTACAATAATCATAATCATAATCATAATAATGATAATGTAGAATCAGAGCCATGAAAGATCCCTGGAATGTCTGTGCCTGCACTGCTGATGGAGACGTTAATCAGCTGGAGACAACACTCTCCAGGCTTTTCTCCACACCTCCTCTGAAGTTTGTTCCCTATGCCAGTGTACACCACGCACCACCTACTGGTCCTGAGTCTCCCGCAGGCTGGTTCATGTCTGGGCTCATTCTTGGATCAAATCACTGTGTCTCTTGCACAGTAATACATGGCTGTGTAGTCAGCAGGGACAGAGGTCAGCTGCATAGAGAACTGGTTCTTCTCTGTGTTTCTGGAGATGGAGATGCAGCTTTAGAAGGAAGAGTTTTAGCTAGTGCTACCACCATAATGAATTCTCTCCATCCTCTCTTGGCTTTTTCCTTTGGGATGCAGATCCAGTTCCAATAGGAATAAACAGATGTGATGGAGACTCCAGAAACCATGCCGGTGAGGGACAGGGACTGACTCTGCAGTTTGACCTCGGGCCTCAGTTTGTCCTTGAGGACAAGGAAAGCCTGTCCTGTCAGTCGCCAGCTTTCATGACCCTTGTCTCACACTGAGGACACTCATCATGGGGACCAGGCACAGGAGAAGACCTAGCAGCCTCATCTTCTGGACCACACTCCTGCTTTCCTCAGAGATCTCAGCCCTGTCTGAGGACGGAGCTATGAGCTCCCCACCCCAAAAGGAGAATTTGAATTGAAAGTTGAAGGACAAATTTGCATGAGGGGAACACACTTCATATATGAAAATAAGGCTGCGATCAGCCATGTCTGATCCTTTTGTGCTACTAAGTGGAATCTCTGCTCCTAAATTTAGTTTATTTTAATTCAGAGGTAAGTGCTCTACTAGTGAGGGCCCAGAAGAAATGTGGGAAAGTTATCAGAACATACTGGGAAAATGATTATATTAGGGCAGTTCAAAAAAATCAATAAATCTTGTTCCATACTTCTGTAAATTGCAGATATTTTAGGTAACAATTCTGCTTGCTTAGCCGACAAAATTTTCAAATATAGCACTGAAGGTGTAGATGGTTTTTATGTCATTTACAGGAAAATGTGAGAGGAAAGGCAGAATGCACTGAACCCAACTTTGAAATTTGATGCTGATTCTCACTAGCAAGATTAGTGAAACTGTATGAATGTCCCTCCACACCCACCCTTTCTAATATTAAAATCTTTTTCTCTGCTTCAGTTCATTTACTTCTTATATGTGCATAACTATTAGTTCTCAATTTAGATTTTATGTTGCATTTGCTGACTATTAGTAATTTTTCATTTTATTTTCATTTCTTAAAGAATCAAATAGAAAATCAGTTATTTATGTTTTTTTAAGGCACTAAGGCAGTGGGATAGAGAGAAGAGAGAAAGACAGGCAGAGACAGAAGCAGAGTTATATATATGAGTATTTATATCCATTCTGCATGGTGTTTGGATTCTGGAAAGCAATGGTAGATGCAGGTCTTTTTTTTAAATTAAATTCTTTATTGGTACAATTTATATACATCTCAAAATCACATATAACATTGGGGAATTTGTACCAGTATATGACACAAGTTAATTCTCATTTTTACCCATATCCCTACCCACCCACCCCTCCTCCCCCCTTTATACATACTCTTTTATTTTCTTCCTGTATCATATTTATTCCTTCCCTTCATCACATTCCCACACCAAGTTTCCTATAGAAATATTCCACTCTATAAAAGCTGTCCTACTTTCTAGAGCTCATTTGCATCTACAGGTGTTCATGCCAAAGAGAAGATCCGGAAATTGTCTATCTGTGATCTATTGATTTCACTTATTAGTATATCCTCCAGGTGTCTCCATTTGCACCTAAATGGATCGATCTTGTAGATGCAGATCTTAAGTCTTAGGAGAAAGACCTTGCTTGCTGGGTCTGAATCTGATGAGTTATCACATCGTGGTTCATTCCAAAAACAGTTGTGTTCAATGGAAAGAAATACACGTGATCCATTGGGGAATTGTTATCCCACCATATTTCAAATGTTAGTGTAATTTTTGCACTCGCTATGAGAAGTTTTCTATGAGGAGAAACCCAGTGGGGAGCTACACACCATTACCACATGTATCAGAGGAAAAGAACTGTTAGTATATTTGTACAGAGGAGTCTCTGATGAGATAAAATGATTGAATGATGGATCTTGGGAAAAATGTCAGCTCTGCTCCCCCATGGCTAGCCTATCAGGCTCTTCCTATCTACGCTCAGCTCCTGCTCTGTGTCTCTGTCCTACACACTGGGGCCAACTTCCTGTCCCTCCCCTTCTCCTCGTTCCCTCCACTTCCTGCTCCCAATCTGCTGCTACTTCTCTGCTCTGCTAAACTTGTGTCTGTCTTGTCTCTAAGAGAGTCAAGCTATTTTGTTGCTGAAATGCATGTGGCATCTCAACTAGTTAACAATAAGGGAAAACATCATTTTTCTGTTCTTGGGGATCTATGAAAGAAGCTACTTCCTATTGTTGCGGGACATCCAACAGCTTTACAGGAACAGGGCGGAAGAGCAGGCACCGACAGAATCCATTCCTAGCCCAACCCCTCAGCCAGCTCCTGCCATGGATCCCTGTGCTTGTGGGTCTCAATCCTCTAGATCCAGGGTTCTTCTGTTCTCCCTGCAGCATGGATTCAAATGTAGTTCCTCACTCTCTGTCTGAACTTTCCCCATTGCTACAGGTGCTGAGCATTAGGCTTTTAGGTTCCTCTCTTGGATGTGAGGTGAATAAGGTAAACTCCAGAAGAGACTGTCTACAGTACACATTTAGCAAGTTCAAATTGTAATGAAGCATCCCAAACATTTAGTGCATGTGATTAAAAAAAAGGTTTTCCTAAGAAAAATCAGTAATTTCATACTGTCAGACTATTCATTTTGACCCCAGTGGAATGGTTTGGAATCTAGTCAGTCTTTCTGTCTCTGTCTCTCTGTTGTTCTGTCTATCTCTGTTTGTCCCTGTCTGTTTCTCTCTGTCTCTGTCTGTTTCTCTCTCTCTTTGCCATTCTTCTCATAATAAAACACAATTTCCCTATTATTCTGTTCAATTATTCAGGAAAGGAAAGTAAAATGAAAATGTGTCTAATAGTCTTAGTCAATGCATAAAATCAGAATGGAGAATTGGTAGTTATGCAAGTTTAAGTAGTAAATAAACTGAACCGTAGAAAATTGAAGTATTAGGTATCTGCGATGGGAGAAAAATTTATCCAGTTTCCCTAACCTTCTTGATAACAGTCAATGTTGAAATCCAAAAGGTGTCATGTATTTGTAGTTACTGAATAATATAAAGCACCAGTGAAGGGAAAGGAAGTGCCAAAGCTACAGAAACTCTTTCACAGAACCAGAGCCATCTGGTAATGTGCACTGACTCCAGTCTGGGTCTCCCCACCTGAGGTTGAAACTGCACACGGCTCCTCCTGCCATGGTCCTGGGTACAGCGTTCCCAGGGGTGATGACTGTGTGGACAAGGAGAGGACCTGCCTCTTCTACTCACTTGTCATAGGCTACTCTGCCTTCCACCAAGGCTCACAGTGAGGCTGGGGTCAGATGCAGAGTCAGGATGTGGGCACAGTTATGAGTGGGACACCGTCTGTGGGTGTGTGGGGGGAATATCCACCAATCTCGCTGGTACCACTGATCTCATATCGAGTGTCTGAATCCACTGTGCACGGACTTTGCATGCTGAGTATCAATGACAACCACAGACATTACATCCCAGGAAACAGAGATCCCCCACAGGATCTGATGCTGACCAGTCACCACATCATTTGTGCTCCCATTTTTAGTGTTGACCCTGAGGAGCTGGAAGAGGAGGAGCCTCTTTCAAACATTGTGCTTAGTGTGTCTCAATTTAGTTTCTCCTGATTTTTGTGTTTTCTTAAGTGTTCATGGAAAAAACTA
>PVIC010032288.1:0-20803 GCA_004025085.1 Thryonomys swinderianus
TCTCCCCATGAGACTGGAAGTCGCCCAGTCAAGAAATTGTGGCTTGGATTATCTGAAAGTACAAGCCAAGAGAAATAAATCTTTTCTCCTTTAGGTTTACTTCACATACTTCGTCTCAGGGACAATAAGTTAACTTACATATGTTCTGTGATTTGTATCTGACTGTTACTAGTGAAAAGGAAAATGTTTTATGGCACAATAGAAAACTTCAGAATGATATTCCACACATCCTACCATCCTAGTAACCAGCTGTATTGTACTCAAAGGTAAGAAACAAATGTGAATGTTCATAATGCACTTAAGCTTTGTTCTCCTTTTTTATTATGTATATGAGGTGGAGGGGAGTATGAGAATTAATTTGTGTCATATGCTGGTACTAATTCTCAATAGTGTGTGTGATCATGATGTATGTATATAATGCACCGATAAAGATTCAAGTTTTTAAAAATTAGTAATGCACGTAGATGTTTTTGTAAAGAATGTGTCTAAGGACATGCTTGTTTTGGATTTAAGTATGTCTCAAAAACTTGCATGATCAGACTGCGAGCATTGTGTTAATCAATTCCAACATCTTGTAATATTATTTTGGTACAACAGACTACAGAAGTGCCAGGCTACATCCACATGCCATGGATCTATTTGGAAAGCTGAGAAATGAAAGAAAAATATTTTAAAAAGCCTTTATTAATACTCTTATTAGGTTCTAAGGATGGAGACACATATATTAGCGGTTAATATTTATCTAGATACTGAAAAATAATGACACATAATACTATGTCTGACTCCATTCTGATTTCTATTTTGAATAGTACTTGACAATTTTCATGGATAATGACTGAATGATTGTCAACACATTTGAATGATTACACACTTGCACCGCAGTTATTTCATACAGCTTTAGGGGTAAAGACAGATCAATTAGTGATCTTGGTTTGATTTCATTTAAACAAATGATTTTCCATTTTGAAACACACAGAATACAAAATTTTCAATCTCCTTCACGATTTTACGTTCAGAAACTTCTGAAAAAGATCATTCGTTACTTGGCACTGACCAAAATTAGTAAAATTAAAAACAAAAACAAAAAAAAAGGCACTCTGATCAAGTGGAGTCTGCAAGTTCCTTCACAACCCACAAAAAATTACCAAAATCACCATGAAATTAGCCAGAGAATGAAGCGATGTATTTACTAATCTATTTCTGAAGCATTTGAAAATTGTATGGCAGAGCAAAGAAACATTTTTAGGGAGCAAACTTGATTTTGAACTTCACGAACAAGGAGTAATTTAACTTCTGGTAACGGTTTGCTTGCGTGTCTACAAACTATTTGCTAGATTATGAAACATACCCACGGGGCAGGGGACACCTGGGCAGACACACCCTGCCCTGGGAGGCTGGTCTCCTTAGCGTTCACAGGAGGCACCATGTCCTTTGTGACTCGTGCTAAAGCCTCGGAGAGAGATCTGCTGTGGCATGTTGCTACAAAACTATTTGGGAAATGAGCAAAGAGGTGTCAAAATCCCACTGGAGTTTTTCCGTCTCTACCAAATAGAGCAGCCTTGTCACTCGTCTTTCAATGCAGTTTCCTCTGTATATTTGGTAACTACACAGAGTGTATCGCTGATGCTGAGGAAACAGGGACCATGAAGCCTGAAAAACATAAAAATGATGGTTATTATAAAATGATAGCAATATTTGAGCGATCCATTTATCAGAGATCATTTAATAATACAGTTCTATTACTATTCCAAAAGGCAGTTATTATTATTAATTTCCTGTCAGCGACTGATATGTCCAGTGGGAAGGTGTATCTTCTGCAAGTTGCTACAAAATGCAAACATGAACTAGGCACAACTTCCCCTCAAAGAGCTTTGGAATTGGTAGTGAAAGGTAATAATGCGATACTGATTTAACAGGACAGAATTTATAAATAGAATAACGGTGGAAAATATTACACTCTGAGAAAACAAAAATATAATAAATAATTCTATCTGGATAATTGAGAATATGATTGCAACTAAAATGAAGAAAAATCATTTACCACTGGAAAGCATGTAAAAAATATACTCTACACAGACTAGAATGGACTGGCTATATTTAACCTGAAAAAGTAGAAAACTAATTTCTTATGAGGAATGAAATGAAAAGTGTATTTCTTATAAAATGCCAGGTTACGATTTAAACCAATAGATACATGAGTAATAAATTTTACCTTTTTTCCTCAACTTTTTCTTCACGTCACCATCATTTGATAGTTAGATTTGAAAATGCTTTTTAGTACATTTCTTAAGAGAGAGTATCAAGTACAAATGACGACACCCCAAAAGACACAAAATTTCCTTATTTTCCTTGCATTTTCTTCCATTCCCCTACATGTACATATTTTCAGAAATCAATTTAAACTTTAGTGAGACACTTATACACTTAACTAAATCTCTGAGTGATAAATCCAATGTTGTCATTGAGTAAAGTGTGTCATTTCTTCATTTAATATTTTTGCATGTGGATTTATAAGTGATGCTGCATTTTGCTTTCAGATTGAAAAATTATCTCTTCAGATTTGGTTTTATATTAGTTTTCCTTTGCTGCCTTGAAAATTACCACAAAGTTAACAGCTTAAAAGAGCACTCATTCATTATTCTAAGGTCGCAAAGGTCAGCCATCTAGGAAAATTAGCTGAGTTCTCTGCTCGTGTTTGTAATGATACAAACAAGCATTAGCCCAGCTGAGTCTTACCTGGAAGATCTAGTGAAGTTCTTCCCAGTTCACTCCAGTTGTCAACTGAATTCACCTTCTCTTCCTGTTCTCCACGTCATCTCTGAGCGGGCCGGGTTGCCGGGAGTGTTTCTACTGCTTTCAATTTTCCGATTTTTCTGTCCTGCAAGGACTATCTGACTAGACTCCCTGATTATGGCACTGCTTCAAAGCCAGATGATCTAGGATTTTATGTGTGTAAATGTAAATGTAGCATCGATGGTGTTTGATTAAATAAGACATGGGAAGACTCAAGAACCCTCTTTTAAATTGTTTTCTAATTTTCAGAGTAAGCATGTAGTTGTGTATGCACCAAAGGAGAGACCTGCCGGGCCAGGTGTCTCCAGGGGTGGAGCCCGTTTTCCACCCTCCACTGAGCCTCCCAATTCCTGCACCATCAGTGAGAGAGAGCGACTGAAAATGGCAGATAAACAGACATTCTGAGGCTTGGAAGATGCTTCTCCACACCTCTCACCACTGGTTAAAACTTTTGTCCTAACTGAATAAAGGAGAAAAAGATGCAGTATTTACACATCTGTGATCTATTTATTTCACTTAGGAGCATGTCCTCAAGGTACATCCATTTGAGTATGAATTACTCAAACTTATCATTCTTTATGGGAGAGTAATAGTCCATTTTTAATTTTGACAAACCTTTGAGAACATTTATTATGTCCCTTTATATATTTACAATTTATAGTATGGACCTATAATTTTGCATGGGCTTTACATTGTGCCAGAGAAGAAAAAGTAAATAAAAGGCATAATTAGAACTGCAAATAATTATAAACCCATAAAAAAGACAAGAAAAATAATTTTAAAAGCAGTAAGCTAATCAAGTTATTTATTGTTTTACTTGATTTTCCAATGGCTAATTATTTCTAAAATATTAATTGGACTGTAATTCCAATCATATATTTATTTCTTTTAAACAAAATATATTAAATGTTCCCCTTCAAGGACTAAAAAGCCATTTCTAAATCAGAGGTCAAGGACAAACACTTGCTCTTTTTTCCTAATCTGTTAAAGTTATACACTATTTTATTTTTAATACTACATGATTGTAATACAGATTAATTTAATTCATCTCAGGCCTTTGTTACTTATCCATAAAATTCTATAAAATGCTGCTTGCACCAGGCGTGGTGGCTCACGCCTGTAATCCCAGCACTCAGGAAGCAGAGACAGGAGGATTGCTGAGTTCGAGGCTTGACTGGGCTACATAGTGAGCTCAGGGCCAGCCTGAACTACACAGTGAGACCCTGTCTCAAAAAAAAAAAAAAATGCTGCTTGCAACAAGTGTACTCACTGTTATAAGAAAATTACTCTGTTACTATTTCTTCATTGTTATCTAGAAGAATTAATGTAAGGTCCAAGTTTCATTTGTGAAAGCTATAAAGAAAAAATTAATTCGCTTCTTTTGTGTAGAAATTAAATAGCAGTAAATTATGTCTCATTGTTTAGTTTAATATTGTGTGTGAATTTTCTTTCCTAATTCTACTTTTATACTTATCACTCATTTTTATCTTAGTCTTAGAAAAGCTTTGAATTAATTGTCACAGATTGTTTCAGAGTCTTCACTGAAATTTAACTGACTTCTAGAATCATAATTGTTGTGGGTTGTTTATTTTTGATCCCCTCTCAACTTTCCATCTCTCTTTAAAATCAGCATGATCAGAGATTTTTAGACTTTGTTTATATATTTTTTCAAATATAATACTTTATTAGTTCAAGGTGTTACAAGAAAATGTCATAAACTGGGTAACTTAGGAGTGGAAAGCATTCATTTCTCCCAGTTCTCAAGGGTCTCTTTGTCTATTGGGTCTATCGGATGGTGCTTCCTCTCTATGACACCATTTGGTAGAAGAAGCAAGGAAGCCCCCTATTTCTTGGGACCCTAATCTTATTTTCAATACTCTGTGCTCACATTCTTTTTTTTGCTTTTGAGACAGGGTCTCGCTTTGTAGTTCAGGCTGGCCCTGAGCTCACTATGGTGCCCAGGAAAGCTGCCACAAACTCAGCAATCCTCCTGTCTCTGCCTCCCGAGTGCTGGGATTACAGGCGTGAGCCACCAAGTCCAGCATTGTGGTATGTGGTGCTGATAGTTGGTGGGTGTGAGTCTCCATGCCCAGCATTATATGTGGTTACCAGGGATTGGACTCAGGACCTTGCGCTTGCGAGGCAGGTGCCAGAACCATTGAGCTAACCCTCCGGCCCTGTGCTCACATTCTAATAGTTTCCCAAATGGTATCACCTCCCTGTACCATCCCTGTAGTGGTTCTCATTGGTATGAATTAAGAGACACATACACACAAAGACATAAATGGAGCAAATGAATTTGATTTTATGATTTTAGTTAAAAATTATTTTGAATCTTAATTCAGAATCCATTCCTTACCAGTTATTTGAAATAACTTCATTAAACATTTTAAATTGGATAATTACATGATTTATCTCGTGATTTTCAAAAATTTGAAGATATATTTCCTTCTAACTGTAAATATATTTTACACATTTTGAATTACAGTATATAGATAAGTCAAGTATGTATATAAAATACTTTTTCAATATGAACTGTTTTACTTTCTTTTCACTTTCAAGTATATATTTTTATATTTTGCAATAGAAGTAATATTTTTATATTTTGCAATAAATGTAAGAAAATATAAACTAGGGCCAGAGATTTAGCTCAGTGGTTCCGGCGACTGCCTCGCAAGTGCAAATCCCTGAGTTCAATCCCTGCAACCACATACAATGCTGGGCGTGGTGACTCACGCCCACCAGCCATCAATACCACATACCACAGTGCCGAGCGTGGTGGCTCATACCTGTAATCCCAGCACTCGGGAGGCAGAGGCAGGAGGATCGCTGAGTTCCAGGCTTGCCTGGGCTACATAGTGAGCTCAGGGCCAGCCTGAACTACAAAGCGAGACCCTGCCTCAAAAAAAAAAAAAAAAAAAAAAAAAAAAAAAAAAAAAAAAAAAAAAAAAAAAAAAAAAAAAAAAGAACTGTTCAAAACTATTTATTTTGTATTCTGAAGATTTTTGCACATGTGCTGTTGTTTGTTTTCTGACCAGATGGGTGGTTAAATTTTGTGAACTACATCTTAAATAAAATGAGCATTTTAGAATTTTTGGTACAATGGTTTGATTTTCACTTCTCCAAGATTGTTACTTGTGTTTTTTTATTCTTATAATCTTTTCCGTTGAACTAGATTACTTGAATGTATTTAAATATTGATTAGTATGCAGCTTCACATTTTTGTTTTAATAAAATAAATACAAAAAGAATACAGATTGTAAATAGATCTTTCTTAGAAAATGTTATAATAAAATTGTCTTTATATATTTAATCATCCAGTTGTATAAATAACTAAATTTAAATTAAAATTCTATAATTAAAATATGTGTGATAGTTTATGTTATTGTGTTTACTTGACTTTACATACTTAGTAGCTATTAGAATTGTTTTTATGAAATCCAAATTATAAGTGAATTACAGTATTAAAAGAAAAGTTAATCTAAAACTTCATAGAGACTATGACCATTATTTTAATGTATCAAGTTGTTACTATTTTAATATGTAGGTAATTTTATATGTGAATCATATTGAATTTCCTTTAAAATTTCCTTGAATATACTAGTACTATATAATTCTCCATGTAATAACTTCAGATTGAGAAGAAATGTTCTTATTATATACACTGAAAATTATTGAAATATATAATGTATGAGGAATCAGAAAACAAATGTGACACCCTTCGGTTACATTTTTGTTTGATCAACCTTCCAGAGTGAAGAAGAAGAAGGAGAAGGAAGAAGAGGAGGAGGAGGAGAGGAAGAATTGTAAGATAGTAGAATTCAAAGTTATTTGAAGTGATATTATAAATAATATTGTATCATAACATAAAATATATCATTCCAGATACAAAAATTTGCAACATTCATAAGATGTTCTTCAGTTGTGAATATCAGGTTACCTAAATTTATTTCAAACACCTATTGAATAAACTAATTGTACCATTAAACTATATTACAAATGCAATTATAACACCCAAAGTGACTTTTTAATATTTCACTTAGGCCAGGAGTGGTGGCTCACGCCTGTCATCCCAGCACTCGGGAGGCAGAGGCAGGAGGATTGCTGAGTTCCAGGCTTGCCTGGGCTACATAGTGAGCTCAGGGCCAGCCTGAACTACACAGCGTGTCTAAAAAAAAAAAAAAAAAAAAAAAAAAAATTTGCTTAGTTTTTATAGTGCCAAGACCTCTAAAAGATTTGAGATACTATCCTTTGAGATTACCCTGCCATGGTTTCATAGATGCTGTCAGAAGATACAGACGAGATCCCGGGCTCAGAGATGAGAAGTTGATCAGCCTGGGCGCCCCCAGTAGGACTCCAGGCGTATAACAGCCCCTTCGGCTTCCTCACGGCACAGGGCGGAGTGCAGGAGCTCAGGCGGTGGGTGCAGAAGCTCGCGGGGTTTGCTCCCCAGCTCGAGCGTGCCTGTGTTTAGGACCCTCCAGTCTTCTGAAGAGTTAACAAATCTACGACCTGAAGGGAGGCGTTGTGTATTTTATTGTGAAAACCAAACAAATGTGCCCTTGCCTCTCTGTCCTGGTAGGAGATAATGATCTCAACCTTCCAAGCATTTCTCTCTACAAGCAGCCTTGAAAAGATAGGGAAGAAAAATGCTAACGAATAACTTGCGGAAATGTGAGCAATCTGGGAAAGCAACTCTCCCAAAATGAATCAGCAAGTTATATTTTTCCATTTAGCATGTGCACAGCCTGTTCCTTTATCAGGCCTTGCTTTGTCCTGTGTCTACTGATGTTTTCACTACTGAGATATGGTACTAAAGTCAGTCAACTAGGAAGTAATCAAAATAATTAATGAAATTAGCATGCTCGTGATAAGAGATAGTGCATCCAATCATATTGATCATAGTTATACCAGAAACATCATTAAAAGAAAATAGAAATGATGATATATCCCTGCAGAGCATTACCCATGTGTGTCCTGAAGTTAGAATTATTCCACCCAATAGTCCCTTGTATTCTGACCTCATTGCTTTAGTGTTTTGATGGACCAGACAATATAGAGAAACGACAGGGTCATTGTTGACAGGGTGAAGTTATCTCAAGAAAACAATTTCAGTCATTTTCCTTTCCTTGGACTCCAGACTCTGTAACTAAGAATCCTTATTTTCACTGATCTAAAAATAATTGCTTAAGAACAGTTTTTTTTTTGCTTTTTTTGGAGACAGGGTCTTGCTTTGTAGTTCAGGCTGGCCCTGAGCTCACTATGGTACCCAGGCAAGCCACCGCGAACTCAGCAATCCTCCCGTCTCTGCCTCCCGAGTGCTGGGATTACAGGCGTGAGCCACCACGCCCAGCATTATATGTGGTTACCGGGGATTGAACTCAGGTCCTTGAGCTTGCAAGGCAGGCACCGGAACCACTGAGCTAACCCTCCGGCCCAAGAACAGTTTTTAAATCGACAAAAATGCAAATTGTCAAGTTCACTCCTCACTCTTTGTCAGTCGGCACTTCATTTTAGTTCTACCATGTGGCGAATACTGTGCAACACGTGAAACCACATAATGATAAGAAGAATAAGGTCAAGTGAAAATATTCTAAATCTGATGAGTGGGTGAAATTCAAATTGATTTTTTTTCTATAAAACTCCTATTGGAAAGAAAAACCAAAACCTTAGAATTTTCAAGTCTTTAGATTTGTTCTTGACATTGTAGAGCTGGTTTGTGTGCTTAGAAAAATGCCTAAAATTCAGTAGTTCTTTTCTCTCATTGTTTACTTCATGCTTCAGTTCATTATAGCTTGAAACCTGCATTTCAACTGCACCCGAAAAGCAGTTTCCTATTGGCCACTTCCATGGGCCCGGTTTACACATCTCCACAGAACAGAAATCACTAAAAGTAAATATACTGTGGGCTGAAGTACTAGCATTAACAGTGATAAAATGAATCTCCTGTCTCTCTCTGCATCTCTCCCTGTCTCTCTGCCTCTGTCTCTCTGCCTCTCTCTCTCTCTCTCTCTCTCTCTCTCTCTCTCTCTCTCTGTCTGTCTCTTTCCGTCCCTCTGTCTCCCTCTCCTACACCTTCCCCCCCCCTCTCTCCTTTGCCCTGAAGGAGAGAGGCAGAATAGTCTCTTTCTACTTTAATTTTCCAAATTTCCCTGCAAATGCCAATTGTTTTCTGTTTCGGTGGGTTTTTTTGTTTGTAAGTTCTTGTTGTTGTTTTTGAGACAGAGTCTCATTTTGTAGTTCAGGCTGGCCCTCAGCTCACTAAGTAGCCCAGGCAAGCCTCCAACTCAGCAATCCTCCTGCCTCTGCCTACTGAGTCCTGAGATTACATGTGTGAGCCACCATGCCCGGCACCAATTGTTAAATAGATCTACGAGGTATTGTTAGCAGAGTTGTTATAAAATTTATGATTTTGACTTGAATTTGGGCTTGATTTTGTTCTCTCTCTCTGTTGCTTCATAATACAGAAATATGTAGAAGATACCTTAATGTTCAGGAAAGTATTTCTTCGGTACATAAGTGACTTCACCACATGTTACTTTCAGGCCTAGGGAGGCAATGAGGTCTATAAAATACAGTGTATGCTTCACTGCCAACTCTGACAAGGCATAAAGCATAAGTCACAACCAGTGGAGCTATTTTGGTTCCAAAAGACTTTATCATTATTTAACGTACCAGCCCATTGTTACATAATTACATGTTTTGTACATCATTGATTCAAAGAATATTAAAATATGCCTAAATGAATAAATTATAAAGGTGAGTTGAACAATACTTTAAAACTTTTGATATATTCAGTCAAAAGAGGAACTACTAAACTGACAAATTTTATTAAATTTGTTGCTTTCCTTTCAGTATTCAACTGGATAATACCTCTCCCTCCTCTGCTACAGCTATAGATTCTCTTTCAAAAAGGTAAGAAAAGTGGGCAATGAAGACATCTATTTCATGAAGAAGTTGCAACCTGTTCTATCCTGTTTCAATGGAAAACAATATTGAGAAGATGTGACTTTAAAACAAACAGCAAGAATATAATATATTCAAAGTTTGTGTTCATAGTAAGACATTTGTGTTTTAAAATTGTTAAAATTTCAAAAGTGCATTCCACAAAACACTTCTTTGTTCACAAATATTTTTATGTGAAAATTTTATTGTCTACAAATATTTGTACTAGAAAAGAAATTTCAACCTAAACATTATAATTTTTTGTGACCCAAAAATCTCCAAAGTAGAGAATATGAATTTTATTTTTATTTTTTAAATTAGGAATACAGATTTGAGAGGTTCAGGGAAAGAAACATAAATTAGAGAAGTCAATTTTGTTCGAAGCAGTGCCTTTGACAGATTCATGGCAAGATGGAAGAATAATTTTTGCCTTGAACAGTAGGTTGAAAGATTAATGATAAGAAATAGAAAAATCATTTTTATTGGTGGATGCAGGGCTAAGAAATTTGTGACCTTTTTTTTCCCTGATTTTTGGAAAGTGAGAGTCTCAGAATTGTTAAGGAATATCTTTAATTGTCCATAATTTTCCTAGAAGCCTCAGTTTATTATTTTGTAAGAGCCACAAATGTAGTGTGGTGATAATTTTACTATACATTGAGGTTGTTATAAATGTTATAAAAAGTTATTTTACAAATATGAGTTCTGTATGTTCATCTGTCTCTGTAACATACAACACACAAATATAGTAAGAGACTTAACAAAAAGTCACCAATTTAGCATAGTTTTAAATCTATTACTACGTATTCTATGATTACAAAGAAAAATGAACATGAAGATATTTTCAAGCATGTAAATAATTTTGTGGATTTATTTGTATCCATTTCTACCTCATATGAAAATGTAAGGCATATCTAATAATAAGATTGTCTGAAAGGAGTACTTCAAATTTTGGTACCAATTAGTTCCTTATCTTTCTACATAATTATCTCATAAATCTAATAAAGTCTAACTACTATTTTAATACTATTTGACATGTTGTAGACATTAAGATCATCAACTTTTTTGGGTTTTTAAAAAATTTTTGTTTTGTGATTGTTGTTCGGTTTGGAGACAGGTTCTCATTATGTAGGTCAGGCCAGCCCTGGCTGGCTGCATCCGGCGATTGTGCTTCTCCTTCAGCCCCCCGAGGGCTGAGGTCATGGAAACGCAGCACCACCCCAGAAAAAGCACCAAAGTCTTTGCTACTGTTACTTACTGTAAACGGTTCCAGTGTACCATTGTCTTCACTTTTCTAAATAATTTTATTCATCAGCAGAGGTTTCCTTACATTGTAATTTTTATGTATAGGGAGCCACTTAGGTTACACCCCCATGCACGCTACTGTGGAGTTATCTGTAACTGTTTTTTCCAGTGTGTTATGTAATTAACTGACCCTACATCTTGAATGGTAACAAGTATTTGGTAAACAGTTATAAATGCTTCTATTCAAGTAGGTTTAAAAGTAGGTTTAAAATTTATGTAGACATATAAATCAGGATCTACCTGATCATAGGTGAAGCAACCTAATTTAAAATGCACAGTGAAAAGTTTACGGATCAAACCATGCTTATTCATTGATATCGCTATAAAGAATATTTTCTTGCGGATTAATTTATTTATTTAAAGTTGAGTGAACATATATTTAAGTTAGTAAGATCTTGGAGAGGATACAGAAAACAGAACTGAAAATGTAAGGACTTTCACAAAGATTATTTCAGTGAGAAAAAGCTACAATACATTTGATGTAGAGAAATACATTTAAAGATCGCACACAGTGATTTACAGAATGAAGAAAACACAAAACAAAAAAGGAAAACCAAGGCTCCTGCAATCATCACTCTTAAGACCAAGCGGGCCTGTACTTTGACACCACACATCATCTGTGGTTGTCTGACGGGCTTGAGCTATCTTGTCACCTTGGAGTCACCATGTAAATCATGCCAAAAAATTAGTCAGAGAACAGCACCGGCGCTCCCTGGAGATGATCATCTTGTGTTACAACTAGAGAAATGGATCTTTTCTATTCCCTGTAATTGGGGGTGTTTGGGGAACATCCTGGGACATCCAGGACTTTACAGCAGAGGTTAGGCTGGAAAGACATGGAGCAAGGTAAGTTGCTTATGTTCCTTAGTGGTTTCTGTGACTCGTGAAGCTTGAAGAAGAGAAGGAGATAGTCACAGGCAGAAAGGAAAGCGAAGCAGGAAGGAAAGATGGGGGGAAGGAAGGAAGGAAGGCGCTACATCTGGTCAGGTGCTCTGTTCAGCTAATTAGTGGATTACTGTCACTGAGAAAGACATTTGGCGCTTTGGATATTTGAGGTTATAAAGAGCAATATGGCCTAGACAGTCATCAGTGACAGGAGGCTTGACGTGACCACATCCATTATTCACTAAGGAACCAAACACCTTTCAAAGCACTCACGGAGGAAAAACGGAAAAGGCTGAGCAAATACCAATGGATTAGTACAGCTCTTTGTAGTTATTAGAGAAACAGTACATAACTTTGAGAGAGGCTTAGCAGATAACACTGAAAATAACTCCTAAAAATACACATTTTTAACTTAACAGTTTGCTTTCAATTCAGCTTTATGGTGCAATCACTTTTTATCTGATTGAAAATAATTTCCCAGCATCGTCTAGAAAAAGAAAACTCATTTCTCTCACTTTCTTTTAGTTTCTCCCATGCACATTTAAGATGTAAAAGAAGAATGCTTTTGTTATTTTCTGATATTTACCATCTTATATTTAATGAGAAATCTATGTTATACGAAATAATCTATGATATTTAAAGTACAGTAGAGTCCCTCTTGCTACTGAAACAAGTTCAGTGCTATTCTGAAACTGAACTATTTGAATGTATAATAAAGTGTACAGGGATCTTTGTAAAAAAAAGTCATAACTGTTAGAAAGTTACATGTATATGGTTAAATTCACAACAATATTGTTATACCAATTATATAAAATTTAGTGGAGTATATTAGACACATATGATAATTAAATAAGGTACATATTATTCAAGGTAAAGCTCTTGCACAAGCACAAAAGCCAATTCCTCAAGAACCACAGTGGAAACCTTTTAACTGCCACCATTTCTTCTTTAATTTCTAAGGAATCTGATTTTACTTTGCTTCACAGTGGTTCATGAATAAAACAGTTATTATTCCTCAGAGGAGGAACTCAGCAGTAATAATTAACAATTAGACGGTTCATATTGGTATTGCATCAACCTAAAACATTTTAAGGAGAATCCTAAAGATTTAATTTAGGCTCCAGAGAATAGAGAATTAAAATCTCCTAGACTTAGGTAGGTTGTTGCTTCAAGGTCTAAATTATTATCACGTTCTGTTTCCTAAATATGCTAATTTTATCAACATGAGTTGTATAGCAAACAAAAAAAAATGTTTGGAGTGTCTGGGGAAGAGGTAGATAGTTTAAAGTGAAATCAACAATTTTTTCCATAAGACAACTGTTATGCCAAAGATGCCAAAGCATATTAAGAAGTGAAACTGAGGGCCGGAGATTTAGCTCAGTGGTTCCGGCGTCTGCCTCGCAAGCGCAAGGTCCTGAGTTCAATCCTGGTAACCACATACAATGCTGTGTGTGGTGACTCACGCCCACCAGCCATCAATACCACATACCACAGTGCCGGGCGTGGTGGCTCACGCCTGTCATCCCAGCACTCCGGAGGCAGAGACAGGAGGATTGCTGAGTTCGAGGCTTGCCTGGTCTACATAGTGAGCTCAGGGCCAGCCTGAACTAAAGTGAGACCCTGTCTCAAAAAAAAAAAAAAAAAAGTGAAACTGCTTATTTTCTTCAGTGAATTGAAAAACATTAGGAAGGAAAATGGATTGTAAGCCCAGTTTTCGAATTCTAACCGGCCTACTTTCCCTCTTTGGCTGTTTCTCGGTAACATCATTGGTCAAATGGATACAATAACCAGGGAGGTCTCAGAAAATGTGAGAAGATGAAATAAATGAGTGTGAGCGTGAGGTGTACCTTGGCGTTATAAAAGAATTATCCAAGGTCAGAGCTCAGGAATATTATGTGGATAGTGAAAATAAAAGTTTTGAGGACACTGGAAAGTAAGAGATAAATGCTGAGTTTATAATGATCTCTTCCAGGTCATAAATTTTAAGTTCCATTGTAATGAAATATCCTTCAGAATTTGGACTGTTCACCACAGAATGGTGACTCAGGGGAGACAAGTGTCTCTTTCTGTACCTATTGAATTTCAAAGGTTTCCCACATTTTCAAGGTTACTGTACTCATCATAGACATTTTATAAATGCTGATATAGAATAACTATCAATTTGGTTGATTTCCACCTAATTCAGTTTACATCCTTTAAATATTTTGTATCAATCATTTTGATTGATACTTTGTCATAAAGACAAAGTAATGTACTTTCATAAGCCATAACTATCATAATGTAATAAGGAAATAAAAAAATTAAATTAAATATTATAGACTGGGTTCCAGGGAACTTAGCTAATTATATGTGGAAGCAGTAGAAATCTATGGGCAGCCATCAAAGTTACACTTATAATTGATGAAAAACAATGCTATGTGGAAAAGTGACATTTGAATTCTAAATGAAAAATGCATGCAGAAAGTATAAATAGTAGATTAATGAACAACAAAAAAGAGAAATAGGAAGAGAGAGTAAATAGTATTTCTAAAAAGGTATGCAATATTTCTAAAATAATGTGTAGCACCTCACTTGTAGAAATATCTCATTGATTATAAAAAATAAATGAGCCAGAAAAGAGGAGAGCTTCAATCATAAATAATAATTTGAAACTTTATAAGATAATCCATTTCACTCATGTTTCACAACATGTAATTTTAATGCTCCTGAAATGACTATCAAATAAAGTAAAACACTCAGTTTCACAAACCTCAATCAATCTACTAACTTTAATACAAAGAAGAAATTAGAACACAACATGGCCTGTTAAGATTCACTGTATATCTGTAATATAATTTAGGATTTTACCACATGAGAAGATATATAAGGTAGCTTAGTAATGGGTTACTAAAGAAATAAAATCATTGAAAAATAATTAACAGAAATATGAAGAAAAAGTGTCATCTAAATGTAACAAATGTTACCTTAGAAGTGTTATGCAAATATGACAAATATTGGTGCTGTTTAAGTTAGTAAGTAAATAAATACTCTTTCCTGGTATTACTTTTCAATTAATAATCTCTTCATATTCAACAGTGAAGTGAATTTGGAATGAATATTTTTGTAGAAAGATTTTTAACAGATTATTCAATTCCCATAATTTTGGTAGATCTATTCATATTTAGTATTTCTAAATTAATTAATTCAATAATTCATCTTTCAATGAATGTGTATATTTTTATCTATGTTGTTAAATTATTTACAGAGAACATAAGTCATATTCTTTATCAATAGAATATCTGTAGGCTCTGTAACAGAATACCTCTGACATTGATGTTTTGATAATGCATAAATTTCCCTTTATTTTTATCAAAAGTTAATACTTTTATAAGTTCTAAAAATCATTTATTTTATTTTTATTTTATTACTTTATTACTTATGTTGCTTTATAAATATTTGCTTTCTGTTAGAATATCCAGCATTATACTTAAATTTTACTTTTTCCACATTCTTTGGATTTATATTCTTTTTCATATATTTTTAATTTATTAGTACATTTTAGGTGGAATTTATGATCACATTCATCACTAAGAATTTAAATCTGGGGCCAGAGATTTAGCTCTGTGGTTCTGGGGCCTGCCTTGCAAGCTCAAGGTCCTGAGTTCGATCCCTGGTGACCACACACAATGCTGAGCATGGTGACTCACACCCATCAACAATCAATACCACATACCACAGTGCTGGGCATGGTGGCTTAGCCTGTCATCCCAGCACTCAGGAGGCAGAGGCAGGAGGACTGCTGAGTTCGAGGCTTGCCTGGGCTACATAGTGAGCTCAGGGCCAGCCTGAACTACAAAGCGAGACCCTGTCTAAAAGAAAAAAAAAAAAATTTACATGTGTACATGATATCTTGATGCTTATTCTTCCCTTCCTATAACCTTCCCTCCCCCCTTATACATAAGATTTGTTTCCTTTTTTTTTTCTATCTTACCTCTGATTTTTCCTTTCCTTTCTTTCCTTTCCACAACCTTTGGACTTGTTATTTTAAAATATTAAATATAATACTGCAACTCGATGGAGTCCTCTTTAATAGTGAAGAGATGGTATTGGCTGATGATGCTATTCGAGTCAGTCTCCCCTTGGATTTCAGTACACTCACCACATAAATTACTGATTCTGATTTAAATAGCTTCTAATAGGCAGTGTCTGATCATTTACCACATTTAAAATGTCATTGCTCATGCCCATTTAAAATTTCTTTTCACTGGTGAAAATATGCTTATGATATTCTTTGCCATGGAATTTTAATGTTCTGCTCCACTTTTTTTTTTGAAATTTTTGGAGTTCATAAATTTTATAAAATTGCAAATGTAGGGCCAGAGATTTTGCTCAGTGCTTCTGATGCCTGCCTAGCAAGTGCAAGGTCCCTGATCTGATCCCCAGTAACCACATACAAAACTGGGCATGGTGACTCACACCCACTGGCAATCAGTACCACACACCACAATGCTGAGCGTGGTGGCTCAAGCCTGTAATCCCAGCACTTGGGAGGCAGAGGCAGGAGGATGGCTGAGTTGCGCCTTGCCTGGGCTACATGGTGAGCTCAGGGCCAGTCTGAACTACAGAGAAAGACCTTGTCTCAAAAAAAAATTGCAAATGTAGACCTATAATTACATTTTCAAATATGTCTTCTGTACCCACAATTTTCACTGCAAGTATAAATACTTATAAATACAACTAATGATTTGGGTTACTGACCACCTTTCATGTTTTTTGATTTTCTATTATTCTCTTTAGTTTCTACATCTACTCTCACATTCAATAAAGCTTACATTTTCTCTACAGTGTCTACTTTTCTAATCTTACCTGACTGTTTGCTTTCACACAATGCAGTTTACCAATCATGAAGTTGCATTTGTTTTTGGTACTTACTCTTCAATTCATGATCAATGTTTTCTATAGTTTTTTCTTCTAATTCTGCAATCTCTAACTCCTTTGTTATTCAGAAATGCTTTTTTTAAATTATGAATTTCTTTCTCCTTTCTAGATATGTCTATGAATTTTGATCAAGAGAGGGACATTTCTGTGTAAAGTGGTTTGTATCCTTGAGTGGGTTGTAAATTGTAAACAGCATCGGATTTTGTTCCTTCAGATAATTTTTCTTGGCAGGACCAAATATTTGAGGCACGTGTTGGCTGAGACTTGGGGCATCCAGGGCAGCATGGCCAGGAGCTTAGGCACTTAACCTTGACCTATTTTATCCCTACTTCGAAGGCTTTACCTTGAATCTCCTCTGAATTCCCTGGCTACTCATGGAGGGCCTTCCATACTAGCTGTTTGGACTGTAAATGTACCATGGTACTTTGTCAACTCTGAAACTTGTTGCACTAACAGACACAGAATCATTCTGTTTGGACTCACAAATTTTCAAACTAGGCAAGTGTATTCTTTATCCTTGGCATGAACTAAAGTGATATTTTGTGCAAAGTTTTGGAGCTCTTCTTTGCTGAACCTACTCTCATGAACAATACACAGACTGCCCCCGGGAACCCTCAGATCCTACTTCATCCTCGCTAATGAACAAGAACTCTGTGCTATCTATGGCTTCCTCTATCCTTCCCAGGGTCTCTAAAGAGGTTTTCACCAGAAAATCAGCTGCCTGTGAGTCTCGCTTTACTTACATTTTTTCTTTTATGGGTCATACGTGGCCTGTGGTTCAGTATCTGGAAACATTTTTTCAACATACTTGAACTTTTATGACAATTACTCAATGAGCATAGAAAGACATCTCCATTTAAAATGACATTTTCTTGAATACATAGATCTATGCAATTTGTAAGGTAGTGTTTATTTTTCAAAATGACTTTTGCATATAAGGGTTTAATAATTCCACCAGAATAAGTTAAGAAAGAAATATTTCAAAAATCTTAAATCTGAATTATTTTAATTTTCATTTCTCTCACAAAATTGTCTGTTTAGATGATTATGTGGTTAGCCTGTCTGTTTTGTTTAATTTACTTCTGCATTTATACTGTAGGTTCTTCACACATTTCAGCCACAGGTGCAGTTCATGCATGCTCTGCTGACAGCCTGCATTATCCACCTGTGTATTGTGAATTGCTTAATGGTGAGTAATTTCTTCAGGTCGACTCCAGTAAAAGGGAAATATAACTTCTTTCCCTGAGATACATGGTCACAGGAAAACTTAGAGTCACATAAATTTTAATATATTGTCCTTATTTGTTAAAAATACATTTTGGAAGTAGTTAATTATAAATGGCTTTGACATTTCTTTTCTTCTTTTATTAATTGTTTTCTTTATTGGTACATTGTACATACACATCATGATCACACTCAATATTGGGAATTTGTACCAGTACATGACACAATTTAATTCTCATTTTTTCCCATTTCCCCTACCCTCCCCATAACCCCCCACCCCTAAATACATGTTTTGTTTCCCTTGTTTATTATCATCACACTTTTTTCTCTACCCCTCATTACTCACTCCTCCACCACACTTCCCTTTGAATATTTTCTATTTCACAGTATCCATCATGCATTCTACAACTCAATAACATCTTCAGTTTCTCATACCGGAGAAGAGATATGATGTTTACATATCTGTGATCTATCTACTTCACCTATAATATTCACTTGAGTATAAAGGGCTCAAACATCATTCTTTAAGGCAGAATAATATTCCATTTTATAGAAAAACTACATCTTCATGTCTTCTTAGTCATTCTTTTTTGGCTTCATCTGGTTTTACATGTCTGATAGTCTGAATTAAAAAAAAAGATAGTTTTTGCTTCAAGGTATTCAGTGTGCAAGGGAAATCTCATATTTGCTGCACCTAACATATTGAGTGTGATAGAGTATTTCCAGTTAACAGAAGAAAATTCGTAAAACAACTTCAGAAGTCGCCACCTGCCCTCGACCTCCCGTGGAGCTCATGTGACCTTGGGCGAGGCCGGACTTGTTCACGGGTAAGGACTCTGGGAGTGACAGGTATAGGACGTGAACATGTACTTATTTTAGCCCCCAGGTTCAGAGTTGGTAAGGAAAGTTTGGCAGGATAATGGCAAGAGGGAGAGAGAGTGGAAGAGTTAGGGAGTTATTTCAGAAGTTTAAGTATGAAGTTATGAATATAGATGAAATAGGTTTATATATATCAACAGGGAGCTGAAAGGGGAAATCAGAAATATGAAAGTTCTTTTCTGTGCTAAAATTCAACAAGCACAAGACAAAAACTGATGACATTAGGGGGAAAAATACAGCGAGCAGGAAATGAGAGGGTCAAGATTATTTACTTAGCTATTGGAAGAAATCTACCAACATTATTAGATTGTTTACTTAGCTATTGGAAGAAATCTACCTACATTCATTTAAAAAGGGAGAATTTACATGTCTTGTTTTTTAAGATAGAAAAAAAATAAAGTACATTCTAAGAGAGCAATCTTGTAGAAAGATTTAGAGAAGTATAATTTGCAAATTAAAATAGAAACAGTATTTGGATATAATTTTAAAGGAACTATTGATGTTTTGTGATTATTAATAGCTAAGATGCTTCCTCCTTTCTTGTCAGTGATACCGAGAAAAGTAGATGGAATGCTTCAAAATTAATTAGCAGATTTTTTAGTTCCAAACCAAATGTTCATGTTTTTAGGAATAAAAGATATTTTAAAATACTTGGATTTTATTTTAAACATTATTATAATTTATATGTTGAATCACAGATAATTCTATGAGTAATTTAACCTGCTTCTTAATCCTGTCCTCACAGAGGGCGGGTCAAAGTTAACGATCCTGCTGAAGTCTATGAATTCTGTGCAAAAGAGAAGAGAAAGCACAGAAATGAAGCTGAAAGGGGGAAATCAGAAAAATAAAAGTTGTTTATTTAAAAGTAAAAGTTGGTCATTTATTTAAAAGTAAAAGTTGACCATTTCAGATCACAGAAATGATCATCTATGACCAAGAGTTGTCAAATGTGTATTAATCAACTTAGTAGTTACTGCTATGAAGGAGAAATTCAAGAAAAAGGAAAGGAAAGTTTCATTCATTTATGTGCAAATGGATACACCTTGAGGACACACTAATAAGTGAAATAAATAGATCACAGATATGTAAATACCATATCTTTTCGCTAGTATAAGAACCTGTAGATGTAAATAAGTTCTAGAATCTACTATCGATTTTGTAAAATAGGACATACTCACTGGGAATGTGGCAGGGGAATGTAATGAGGGAAAATAATAAATAGGATTCAGAAAGAAAAAGAAATAGCATCTATATAAGGAGTGGGGGTGGGTAGGGATATGGTTAAAAATGAGAATTAATTTGTTTCATAGGCTGGTACAAATTCCTCAGTGTTGAGTGAGATTGTGAGCTGTATATAAAATGTACCAATAAAGAATTTAATTTTTTTAAAAAAGACAATTCTAGAGACAAGAAGAAAATAAACAGAAGGAAAGATTACTGTTTTAATAGAATGTGATACAAAGAAAATGAAACCACTTGAAGTAGATTTATTAAACAACAGATCAATATAATTTCAACATCTCTCAAGTATATTCATATCCATACCTAAAAAATGTATTAATTTTGGGGTTGGGGATTTAGCTCAAGTGGTACTGCGCCTACCCGGAAAGTACAAGGACCTGAGTTCAATCCCTCGTACCTCAAAAAATTTTTTTAAATGTATCAATTAAAATTAGTGTCAATATTATACAAAGAGCTGGGCATGGTGGCTCATGCCTGTAATCCCAGCACTCGGGAGGCAGAGGCAGGAGGATTGCTGAGTTCAAGGCTTGCCTGGACTACATAGTGAGCTCAGAGCCAGCCTGAACTACAAAGCGAGACCCTGTCTCAAAAAGGAAAAAAATAAAAAAAATAAAAA
>PVIC010032289.1:0-20831 GCA_004025085.1 Thryonomys swinderianus
CCCCCCCACCCCGTTGAGGTGAAATGTAAAATTGTGTTAATTACCAGCAAGTATCAATTAAACCATCATTTGCTGGATCTTACATCTCACTTTTTAAGGCCATGTTTATCATGGTAGTTATTTTCTGTTAATGTTGTAACACTGGTGGTTCAGGGGAAGGAAAGCCAGTGCCTGCCTCCATCCCTAAATGTCAACCGTTTAAGTGGTTTGACTTTTATTTTCTATTTACTTTGGTCAGTGTAAATTTCTATGGGTTTTGCTGGTTGGGGGAAAAGGGATTTGAGGATCTGTAGTTCTTGGTTATTAATATTTGACTTTGTTAGTACTATCTATTTACTATATGACTTGTGAAGAAAAAAAAAAGAAGAAGAAGAAGCAGATATCCTTTCACAGCCCTGAAAATGCATAGGGAGTGTGATCACACGTTAAGCCCACAATCTCTATATATTGCTCTTGCCTTCAGTATTGTATTTAAGTAACAGTGGCCTTTGATCTTTTAAATATTTCACTAAAGTCAAGTCCAGAACTGGTAGGATTTTTCTCAGTAGTATTTTGCTTTATATTTAAAAAAAACAGTCATAATGTGTATCTAAAGTATGACCAATTCATGCAGTGTTTTGGTGTAGGATCATGCTGACCACAGGCCACAGCAAGTCACGGCGCATGTGAAGCTCTGGGCATCATTGTCGTGAACCGAGGGCAGAGTCTAAATATCCCCCTGCTTTGAGCTTGAGTCTATGCGGAAAACAACTCTGAGTGAACCAGACAGCATGTACGAACATATCTTATGTACGAACGGAGATGCTGTCCTGCCACAGGGATCTAATTGAACTCCCTGGCCTTGGCCATGGGAGGAAACATGGTGCAGCACATGGGAGCCAAGACCCTGGCCTCTCCTTGTGGTCCTCTGCCAGGCGATAGCTCAGTATTACTCG
This sequence comes from Thryonomys swinderianus, assembly GCA_004025085.1. Classification (NCBI taxonomy): domain Eukaryota; kingdom Metazoa; phylum Chordata; class Mammalia; order Rodentia; family Thryonomyidae; genus Thryonomys; species Thryonomys swinderianus. Next base: position 936 of record PVIC010032289.1, read on the forward strand.
ATTACCCTGAACTATCGGTCAACTTGTATAAATAATGCTCCCTCATGGAGTACAAATAAAAGAATTCAGTTCCTCGTGTTCTGAATGGCTGTGTGTTTATGAGTCGCCAGTGTGTCTGTACACAGGAAGCAGAAAAAAAGTGAAGGAGCATACTTTCTGTCTCAAAGTGTCTAATGCAAACACTCCAAGAATTAGTCTGAACATACGACTGCAGTCCAGAGCTTTAGAATGTTGGGCCTCTTAATCAAAGAAGTTCCACAGTATTCCTAGGTGGGTTAATAGGATTTCTGCGAATATCCCCACCAAATTTCTAGGCTTCTTCTTTGGTGGCAGGAAGCACAAGATGACTTACATCTCAAACTTCAAAGGTTGTTCCTGTTTGCTTTGTCCCACACAGTTTACCCAAATCTCACCAACTGGACCAAACCTTGCATTTGAATGAGCCAGTTTCTATAGGTCACTTAGCACAGCTGTGATGACTCCCGCCCTGTGGCCTGCTCTGAGGGGCGGTCAGTGTGGCCTCATGAACCCACTGCAGCGAATAATTCCAAACGCCATCGGATTCAAGGCTTGTCCCATTCAATTATGATAAGGTGACTAGAAATTCAAATAGTCACATGAGGAAAAAGTATGTGTGTAGACCGAATCTTGTGTTATAAACATACAGCTGGTGCCTGACTGAACCCCCAAATTGATGTTGAAAAGAAACCCTGCAGTAAGTCTGCCACGGTTTTTCCATTCACTGTAGCCTGCTGTACTTGGGGTTCTTCTTGTGCTGACTTTGCCACATTGAGTTGTTGGGGATACTTTATTACATCTTTGATATATGCTCTTGGTTTCCCTGAGTCTGCCTTTGGTTTTGAGACAGGGTCTCGCTTGTAGCTCGGGCTGGCCTTGAGCACACTATGTAGCCCAGGCAAGCCTTGAACTCAGCACTCCTCCTGCCTCTGCCTTCTGAGTGCTGGGATTACAGGTGTGAGTCGCCATGCCCACTATGGTGGTATGTGGTTACCATGGATAGGGATCTTGTGCTTCCTAGGCAGGTGCCAGAACCACTGATCTAAATCTCCAGCCCTTTTTAGATTTATTTTACTAGTACTTGCTTGCAGTATGCAATTATCACATTCACATAGGGAGTCAGTACATGTACATAATGAATTTTAATTCTTTCTGGGTCACCTTTCCTGCTCTCTTCCCCCTCCACTTTATCCCCTTCCAATTTATGAATGATCTATCTCCCTGTTTCATACTTTCAATCTTTTATTTTGCTCTTTTATTTATGTATACTTTGGGTTTATCATGCCAGAGAAGCCACTGTATCATGTGGTGTTCGGACAGAGCCATTACAAAGGAAGTAAAAATCTTCACTCTATTCCACCTACTATCATTTCTTTATTACACTCCCAGAGAACTTCGACAATTCCAATTTTTCTTTTTCAGCATATCTGATGCAAGGTAAATGAAGGGTTTCCTCATGGGATTGTGGGAAACGTAGAGTCCCTCAGCAACGTACAACACCCATAGAATGTTCGTAGGTTCTGATTAGAAAACAACAACATAATGGTGACGGTTTGGATCTAAAATGTCTCCTAAATTCTCAGGTATGTGGAGGGTACTAGGCCAGGCAGGAAGTATCCTCCTCAGAGGATTTACCTACCAATGAGTTCAAGAGTAAGTGTGCTCTGAGGAGGTGAGAGCTAGTGCCCCAAGTGTCTATATTTCTCTTTCTTGTGCAGATTGTATTTTGAGTTTAACATATATAAGCTTTAAAAATAATATATGTATCGCTGTTACCCACAAAAGTTAGCCATTGAAGCCTCGGGACATCGAGTCTGGTGTATTCTTCCTTATGGTATTGTTCTTTGTGTTTCATAAACCAGAAGTTCCAGGTTTTCCATAAAGAGACCACGCAAACTGACCAGGTACAACTTCCTCAAGCATTTTAGAGATAAAGAGCCCCGGCATATTTCCACCGGAACACTCTTTTAATACTGTTTGCAAAGACCTCTGGCCCAGATCACATTCCACCTACACCCCGAGGGCCCTCGTAGGAAGGATGGAAGATAAATTTCTGTTGCCTCCTTCCCATTACTGGCTCCACATCAGCAATGTGGTTTGTTTTGATATTTTTACCCATTACCATAAAGAGCCCTTTTGACTTTCTAAACAGAAGTCTCTGTTCTTCGCATAATTTCTGCATTACCTGAAAATTTCAATTAGAAAAACTTTAAACATTTTGTCCAAATATTTTAGCAACTAGTCTCTGGTTTAATGAGAGGCTTTGCTGTTTGTGCTTCAGTGAATAAATGAGACTTCTTCATAATTATCAGCTTTCTTTTTTTCAGATTTAATCTGTTACATTAAAATCCATGACAACACTGAGTGTTTTAAAATAATTTTCCAATTAATTAACATAGTTCCGGATAATAGATTGTGAGCATGAACTAGTCAAAATCCAAATCAATTCTAATTTCTTATAATAGTATTTTACTTATTTGAACCTGTAAGGCTTTGTTCCATTATGCACATCACATTTCTCATTCAGTGTGTGGCTAGACCACAGAATTTTCAAATTTGTAGCAGCTTTTCCAGAGTGTCCCACAGCGAAGCAAAAGACCCATGTGGTGCGTCACACATTACTTGGGGTCAAGTAGACTTGTGAATCTTGGGTCAGTTCTAAAGCTGGAGTGCTCCCCAAACTTTTAACAATAACACAGTTTCAACAAACAAGATCTTTGAGCATCTTCCGAATCTGTCTTCCCATGTAACAGCCTCTGGGGAGAGCTGGTTCCTAAGAATGATGGCAAGCCCCATGGTCTAGCACTCAAGGTTTTCTTTTTTTTGCTCCCTAACTTGTCTGATGGCCCATAATGCTTTTCGAACTGAGTGGCTTCACTGTTCCTGGACACTGACAGTTTTGCTTCCGCACCTGGCGGGGTGGTGTCTGCTGCTGAGGTTGGTGGGCGCTTGTCTCTCTTTACTGCCTTCGGAGCCTGTTCTTTCTTTGGAGCTCAGGGGACACTGTCCTGGGTTCTGCTCCTTCCTTGAAACCCCTACACTTCCTTCTTACTGCCTTCCTCATGGTGCCAGGCCTTGATTTATTTTTTTGAGACAGGGTCTCGCTTTGTAGTTCAGGTTGGCTCTGAGCTCACTATGTAGTCCAGGCAAGCCTGGAACTCAGCAATCCTCCTGTCTCTGCCTCCCGAGTGCTGGGATGACAGGCGTGAGCCACCACGACCGGCACTGTGGTATGTGGTATTATTGATTGCTGGTGGGCGTGAGTCTCCACACCCAGCATTATATGTGGGTACTGGGATCGAACTCAGGACCTTGTGCTTATAAGGCAGGTGCTGGAACCACTGAGCTAACCCTCCGGCCCACCTTGACTTATTTTTATCTTTAATCTATCCTTTCCCCTTCTTCACTCTGCTCTGCAGTGAAAGGTCACACAATTGCAGCATGAATGTCCTTTTCTCTGGGCTTCTGATGTTTCCAGCCAAATGGGTCCTGTGAATGGCTGGGTAATCAGGACAAAAGGCATACAGGTATTTTTCTTTTTCTTTCCCTGGGAACATTATTACATTTTCTCCAGAGCTTCTGCTTCTATGAGACAGGCCCACTGTGTGTCAGTTTCCTGGGGGAATCTTGGGCATCTTCCTTTGGGCAAGGTGAATAAGATTTTTCCTCTAAACACCAAGTTAAAAATAGTGGCTTCTTGGGGGCTAAGGATTAGGTCAAGTGATACTACACCACCCTTTGATGGACAAGGGCCCAAGTTCAAAGCCTGGTACCAGAAAAAAAAGTGGTTTCTTGCAATGTTAAAGTTTTTACTTTTGTTTTTGCCCATATTACATCACTTGTGTTATAACCCTCTGTATGACATTGCTTCTGTTTATAGACTTGGACTAATATTTACTTTCTCAATTATTCTTTCATTGAAATACCACATGAGCATTCTCTTAATTAACTAATGGTCATGTTATAGATTCTCATTAATTTTTAAATTACATATTGTGAGTTCCTTCAAATGACAGTATTTCTATACCATGTTGCTAAAAGCGAAGGCCTCCAAGTAATGCGGAGTTCATGGAGAGTGATGCTCTGAGATTCTTGTAAAAAGAATAGCTGATAACTGTGACCACAGTTTTGTGATATGAACTAAAAATGCCCAAAGGTCCTTTCAGAGACGCTGGTGACACTTCCGGTCCTTCCACATGGTGTAGAAAATGTCCCTGGTCTTTGGTATTTTTCTTGCCATCAGTATATATATGACTACTCTCCCCTTCTGTGCTGCACACCCCTGTCGCCCTTCAATGCGGTACTCACCTACTCCTCCAGAATATTAGCTTAAAAATGGACTGTCCTTTAAAGTAACCTTAGAAAAGCGCGACGGGTAGTCTCTCTTTTCATTTAACCACTTCCAACACTGTTGGCTCATTTATCACGGTCGGCGAGTAGCCGGCTCTTACGGCGGGGCGTAGACGTGCCGTGAGCCCTTCTGCAGTCTTCAGTGCTTTTTCGGAGGTGGCCGGGTCTAGCGTTATGTGATTCCGCCTACATAATTTGGAGATCGGTGGACTAATCCCCATGCTCTGGACACAGTGCAAGGGACAGAAAGTCGCTTGCTGGGTCCCTTTTTCCTTTGTTGCTTTTGCTGTCGTTGCCTGTCTGCGGTGCCGCTCGGCCTGGCAGCTAGCTGACTATGAACTGAAATCTCTACGAACCGTGAGCCAAAAAGCCCTTTCCTCCTTTTCCTTTGGGTGTCGGGTGTTATGTCCCAGCAGTGAGAAATCTAAGACACCAAGGTCATTCTCTGGAAGGTCTGTTCTTTTCTGTACAATGCAAAGAGTATAAATAGAAGGTGGAGAAAAGTGCCCAATAAGAACAACAACCATAATCATCACTTTTAGAACCACGGTTCCTCAGAGGGACAAAATTAATAGAAAATACAACTCTGTAAGGCGTTTCTTTGTAGGCTGACAAGAGAGTCCACAGAGAATCAGAGAGAACGAGAACCCAGTTGCTGCATGTTTGTCTCCAAAGTTGAATTTATCAGTCTCTCTTAACCGTGTCGATGAAGGAGCTAAAATTTTTTAATGAGAGCTGTTTCTTCTTTCTTGTTAGGATAACTTTCTGGTGAAAGATTAGCATAAAAAAGAAAATCTACTTCTCAGTTGTTGGAGAAGCCTCTTGCAGTTTATTCAGTGGACACTAGCAAACGGACTCCCATTTGGTTACCACTAGGTGGCAGCAGCGATGCGAAAGCCCCGCCGGCCTCAATTGTCACGCCGCAGTTGGAGAGCTGCCCGCGTGCCTGTGCGCACGTTTGTGTTTTGCTTGATTTTACCGTTTTGCCTCACTGGGAGACAGGGGTTCAAAAGGGAAAGCTTAAACTACCGAGGAAAGGAATTACTACAAGTAACTTTTAGTTGGATGTGTTCTGGTTTCATGTGGCCAGAGTTGAAGATCCGGGACTCACGCAGGTGATGCCTGATGCTTCCGGGGAGAGAGCTAGAAGGGAAACTAAGTCAGCGGGCCACTGGTCGTTCACACAGCTCCGGGGCCGACTGCGCAGCCCAGCTCCCACGCAACGAGGGCTTGGCGGGCGAATAAACCTGCATTTTCATTTCTCTCAGAAAATTGCTCCTAGAGGGTTCCCACGGGCTGGAGTGTCTTTCACAATATTCAAAATAGTTCCAGAGATGTTTTAGGAACTTTGGAAAGGCCACACGGCGTATTGATAGTGGAACAGCTTAGTTAACGAACTGGACATAGGACATGCGGCTGTGATGTGGGATTTGAAAACAAAAGTAGTTACGTTGTTTCAGCGTGAATGCATGCATTTTCTAAATTAATCTCCATAATCTGTGTACAATACAAAGTAGTGTAAATGACCCTGACAGATAAGTTTGCTTAAACTAAAATTTGTTATAAATACACGGTGACTTTGTCCTGTGGGAAAATAAATGCAAATAGTAAGCCAGGAGTGGCGGCACAGGCATATATTTCCAGCCTCCCTGGAATGTGAGGCGGGAGGGATACAAATTTGAGACCAGCCTGGTCAGTTGAACAGCCCGTTAAGGTACTGTACTCTCAAATTTTAAAAAGGAATTGGGGGAGGCTGGTTTTTCAGTAGTTGGAGTCAGTACTAGGAATAATCCCTAGTATGACCAAAAAAAGTACTGAAAGAGGAGGGAAAAAAAAGCGCACCACTCTATAGTTTATTTTATGTACTATTGGTTGGATTTTAGGGAATTGCTGAAATTATTTTCTGAGGATTTCATTGGAGCCGCCAGTACTCACACACGCAAATGTTCCCTGGTGTGGGCTGGAGACAAGAAACTGCTCTACCCGGGGTCCACGTGCAGCCGCGCGCAGAAGGCGCCATGGAAACGTGACGGGTGCCGCCCTCTTGGCGAAGACTACGCCGTCGCGGGCTTTGGGTGTGATAGGCAGAGCCTCTGGGCACAGGAGAAGTGACACAGAGATGGAGGCCCCAGAAGCGGAGTCTAGTCAAACCATTAAATACCTTCGGTTGGTAATTTCTCCTTGACCAGTCATACTCTGTGGTCAGTATAGCTTCGTGGAACGGAAACAAAAACTCCAAGATTCCATATCGCTGAGCTTGTCTTGAATGAGATACCCAGAGGGAATCTCGGGATAAGTCGATCAGCTCGCCCATCTTTCTGCACAGCAAATTTGATAACCTTTCCCTCGTCAACCCCCGAGTCAGCGTGACTCTCATCCTCTTAATTTTCAGGAGGGAAAACAGAAAGTACCGCCAAGATCACCTCTTGTTCACAGGACCCTTAATATTCACAAATGTAAGGGATTGAGTATTGAAATGATTTGCCCTCGTATCAGTGTGGCAGCGTGACGTTTGTGGGGGGGGGTTGGCAGAGCAGCATGCAGGGGGTGGGCAGAGGCTTTGAGATGGCACCTAAGAAAGGAGCATGGAAAGACAGGTGCTTCTTGTGGTGGTTATGAACTCACGAGGGTGCTCACTACTGTGCACAGATATTCAGCAGCCCTTAGCGAAGAGTGTGATACGTGCAAGCAGCGGGACGTGCCCTGCTGATAGCTCTGCTACTTAAGGCTGAGTTGAATTAGCATGGTGGGCAGACCTAGCAAACTAGTAACTAACCCAAATGAGTCCAAACCGTTAAACTTTTATGGAAATGCAGACATTAACATCCTGTGAGAAAGGTGCTCTTTACTTCCTTTCTTCTTGCACATCTGCTTTTCTTACATACATGTAAAAAAAGAAAGATAAAAATAAAAACATCTCCCTCAAAAAACGTACTAAACAGTTCAGCCCAGTGGGTACAAAGAACCCCAGGTACTATACTGCTGGGCTTAATTTATAATCCAAATGGAAGAGAAAAGATAATGTCCACTTTAAGCACACATAATTGTAAAGATTGCCCTGAAGCAATAGACTTGGGTTTTTCAGTAGTTGGAGAGAATTTAATGGCATAAATCACTGTATTGGGAGAGAGTCACGTATTTTAAATCTGGTAAAACTTGAGAAATATTCTCCAATAGATTTTCAGGATTTTCAATAAAAGTGTTAATGAATCACGGGACTGAAGGGTATAGAAGGTTACTTCAGGGATAAAAGGTTCTTACCTCGGAGTTTCAAGTGTACAGTGCATTGATGTGGAGCCGCGCTGACGGGTCTCCAGGATTCTCAGTGCAGCTCTGGAAGAAAGAAGACAGGCCGGCGGAGATTTTAAACCTTAAAAACTGTAACAGCCAATGCTATTAATGGAGCAAACACACAACTTACAAAAACGTCAACACATATATATATAGTTTTGGGATAGCACACACCTTCTACTTGATCCATGGATAGCCTTGTTGAAATAAAAACCATGAGATGGTTTTAGACAGAAATGCATAAACAGTGGTGCTGATTTCAGATGCCACGATCTCGATGAAGCATCTACCTTGTCCTGGTCTTTGTACAAAAAATGCTATTTTCTTAGTCTTCCGACTTTATGGATGTGGCAAAGGCACTTGCTGAGAAAGATAAAGTCCTCAGTTAATCCCTCACTTTGTTCACATCCTTGTGAATTTACTTTTAAAATAAACTATCAATGATCTGTTCTGAGTTAAAACCATATTCTTGTTTCATTTACACAGCCAGAACAAGTGTTCCGTCATGCAGTTTTCCATAGTATACTTTTCTTGTAAAGTTTCAATTGGGATATTACTTAAAATATATAACATTAGAACACTCAAAATAGGTGTCTGGAAAAATATATTTAAGGTGTGTCATGGTATATTTATATTTGAAGCAGTTTGGAAGATACTGGCTCAGGGAACAGTCAGAAAGAGTCTGGTTCCTTTTGCTTATGTTCGATACTGTTTTTATTTCATCCAACTGCTATTCTTCCTCTTCCTCTTCCTCCTTCTTCTTCACAGAATGGGGACTCGAGCTCTGGCCCTTGTGCTTCCAAGGCAGGTGCGGTACCACTTGAGCTACATCCCCGACCTACCTTTTGGTTATTCAATGCTCAACTTTGGTTTTGGTTTCATGGAATCAAAGTTGTGGCTGAAATTGGTAAAGCGACATGCCTGGCTTCTTCTTTGGGCGGATATGAGGGCTCAGAACCTGTCACCAAAGAGTGCAGGGCGGCACGCGGTGTCTGAGTAGTACGTTTCAGTCTGCGCCAGCTGACGGCTCTCACTGAACGAAACCTGCTTCGAAACATAGAGCGCTCGGTTTGGTTTTGTTCTGACAGTGGATATTTCGGCCTCCACAAAGGCCTGAATTAAGCCTTGCTCACTCATGCTGGAAACAGAATTTGCAGCCACTATGAAAACTGATGTGGACATTCCTTAATTTTTTTTTTTAAGAATAACCCAATGACGCAGCAATCTCTCCTGCTAGGTCTATATCCCACAGATCAAGACCTTGAAAAGGTGTCCACCGCCATTTCACTGCACTGGTTTTCACAGTAGCCATGTCCACCAACAGATAAGGGAAATGTGGCATGTATGACGGCGGATCAAAACATGCACTACATGTTGAAATAAAAATATCACAGTAAAGGACACATTGCCCTGAATGTCTGAAGCACGCTCAGCCCGTCAGTGTCGCCGCTTTCTGAGGTGGCGCTAGAGGTCGTCTTCGCCATCATCCTGAAGGAAGATCTATGTGGAAGGCAGGTCGGAGAAGCATCACAGCACGTCCTTCTGCTTCTCATTCACTGGGCCTCCCATCGCGCAGCTTCTGTGTGTTCCCCAGAGTCAAACGACTGCGAAAGGTGGACACTTTCAATGCGCTCAGGACGTCAAGGCAGCCAAGAAAGAGCAGCCCAAGACACCCACGAAAGACGGCTCCCGGAAGCGCTTCAGAGACGGCAAGAACAACGGGAGAAGCGCACGGAAGGGAAGGGGAGCGTCCGAGCAGGGTGAGTGGCGGTGTGCTGAAGATGCTGCTCCTTGTGAGCACACGGGCGATCTTAGAGGGCCTGAAATGAGCCAGCCGGAGACCAAACACTATGATTCCTCCACTTCTAGAAGATACATGAAACACTCAAACTCACAAAAGCAGAAAATAAAACGATGATTTCCAGGAGATAGGGGAAGCAGAGATAGAGGACTTTCACTAAGCATAGCTCTGAAGTGTTAGTTGTGCAAGACTGATTCTAGAGACTTGCTCTACAATATAGTAACCAAGAGATAACAACACAATATTGGGCACTGTGTGGTACAACGGAAGGAATGATCTCATGTTAAGTGTTCTTAACAAACACTCATACAAACACACACGCACCCACACATTCAGACACGCCAACACTGACATAACACAAGAACTTCTTGGAGGTGACAAATATGGTTAGAACCTTGAATGTAGGGACGGCATTCTATAGATGCTCAAACTTACAAACATAAACATCAGAGCAAAATTTTGTCATATGTGATTGAGATACTTACACTTCAATAAAGCGGACAAAATTTAATGCTGTATCTCTCTGGTTCTGTTATTTATGGTTACACTGCATGACTATAGTCACTTGTTACTCTGAATAAGTATTCCTTCCTGTTAGAACAGGATGTGTTCATGTCCTCCCATGGTTAGTTCAGATATTTCTTTCACTAAAAACAAAACAAAACAAAACTTTAATCCTTTTGTTGTTGAGCTAGTGACAATTACCTTAAGGCTTTCCTACACTACTTACACTCCCACCCAGTACAGTCCCAGCGGAGGTGCTTTGCTCATTATCTTCCATTTAAAATGAAAACAGGGCTGGGAGTTTAGCTCAAGTGGTACTGTGCCTACCTTGAAGTTTAAGGGCCAGAGTTCAATCCCCGGTACAGAGAGAAAAAAAAAAAGTTAACTACTATCCTTACAAATTTAGTAGAAATATTACAACTCTTTACATAACAGTCACACTTTTATGGAGTGTGCATTTCTCCTTCTTCTCTCCCTCTCTTTTTTTTTTTTTGCAGCACTGGGAATCGAACTTACAACCTTGTGCTTATAAGGAAGGTGGTGGCACCACAGAGTTAAGCCCCAGGCTTAGGCTATTGTTTGTCTTAATCACTAGTTATGTTGTAATTGCTTTTAGTAAAGGTAGGAACTATATCTCTAGTCCTCACTTTAATAGTTTTAGTTTCTTTTACATGATCAGGCACATTAAGTTATTAAAATGTTAGTAAAAAATATTTCCACGGTGCCAGGAGTTCTGCTAAATATTTTACTTGAATTAACTCGCTTTACATTAAAAGAAACACATTGACTCCTGAACGTTATTGTCCCCACTATACTGATAAGAAAATAGAGACTTGGAAATGGTAACTCACTTGTGAGGTCCTGTAGTTGCTGGGGGTGAAGCACTGAACTCTAGGTTACATAGCTACATAAATATTTATTGAAAAAATAATAATGAATGAATGAGTAGAATTTCTTTCTCACTGCCAAAGATTAAATTGGTCTAGATCTCCTAGGAAATTAGATCTAATACCTCTCTTTAGTTGCACTGGATGTTATTAAATTTAATGCTTTCCCTACAAGTGTAGTATTGGTTTATGTATTACTATTATCTAATTACCATCTAATTTTAGAAATGCATAGAGATCAGTCTCATTACAAAGAAATGATAAGTAAAGAGCTGTAATACTGGAATGCCAAAATTATACAGCCTCTGAGATATACTAAAAGTATACAGCTAAGTGTACAAATAAGAGTTCTCCCAGTCTTCTCTGATTTCCATGAATGTACATCAATCACAAAAAAGACACGGAGGTACTTTTAAATATATAAAACTTTATTGACCATTCTTTAATTTTTCATCAATTGTAAGAAACATGAGTTACTTTTAATTTTTTAAAGAAGTGATACTTTATTTTGATTATTTAAGGGAGGATTGTTTTGCCATAGAAGACAAGGTACAAATAATAGTACACTAAGGATGAAACACTTAGAAAAGTAGCCACTGGACAATTTAAACCTTCTATATACCTTCTATAATACCACCTATTTACTTTAAATTGAATTTTTGTTTTGTAATTTCCTTATGCTACTATTATGCTCTTGGCATGTGACATTCCTGAGGTACTGTGTTAGTGACTTATCTTGTGGCCGAAACAAAATGCCTTATGTCCAAAGTTAATGGGAAAGGATTTATTTGGCCCATAGTTCTTGGCGGTCTCAGTGCATAAGCAGCCAACCCCAAGGCAGGGATGACAAACAGGCAAAGAGGAAACAACATGTCACACACAAGGCAGTGAAGGTAATAAGAGAGTTCACGGCTCTCTGCTCCCCCATTGATCTCAGTGAGTGCACTTAGGGTGGGTCACACTCAAACCCTTAGACCTGGTGCCCTTGAGCTGAGCATTGTCTCTTGAATCAATTCCAGCTTCACACACTCCACATCCAGCCTATGACCACAGGAGGCTTTGCAGGAACATCCAGACCAATCCATAACACTTTGCCTCTACCCCCTAAAGACTCACGTGCATTGGTTCACCTATAAGGGAATTAGTCCATCTCTTAGAGTTGTCAAAGCCCTAACAGTTCCAGCATTGCTGAGAAGTCCAAGTCCAAAGTCTCCTATGAAATTTAAGGCAGTCTCTTAGGTGAAAGCCCCCTGTACAAATCAAAAGAATATCAAACACTTCCAACATTCAGTGGATGACGACAGACATTCCCACTCCAAAAGGTACAAACAGGATAAGACTAAGGAATGGGACAAAGAAAAGTCCCAAATTTAGCAGTGCAAACATTTAGTACAATAGTTCCATATTCACCATCCAAGAAAATCTGTGGCAGTTTGTAAACTCAAAAAGGTTGGGTAGTTCCGCCCCGTGGCACTTCTGGGGTTGCGGATTCCAGGTCTTTTCTCTTGGTCAGGTTTTCCTCCCTTCTTGCAGGTTTCCTGAGACAATCCATGCTCTTGGCTTCTACAAACTTCTAAGGTCCCCACTGCAGCTTTGGTTTCACACTTAAGCCACATACACTGCTCTCTCAGAAGTGCACTGTCTGTTCTCATAGGCCTTCTTCTGAAATCAGGTGGAAGCCTTCCTGAGCCCACAATTCTTGCATTCTGTATGCACCTTAGACCAGTGCCTCGTGGAAGATGCCAAGGTCTGCTGCCAGGTGGAGCAGTATCACCAAGTATCTCTACTCTTTTGGCTCTCTACTCTTTTAGCTTAAGGATCACGTGCCCATGAATGAAATCCAGAAAACAAATTTTCTAAGCTACCATTTTGGAACAATTTCTTCAGGTAACCACCATATTGGAACGACTTTCCTAGGCTGCCATTTTGGAACAACTTCCCTTGGCCACCATTTTGGAACAACTTCACTAGGCCAGCACCATTTTGGAAAACCTTCCCTAGGTTGCCACCATTTTGTAACAACTTCATTGGGCTACTGCCATTTTGGAACAACCCCTCTGGGCTATCATTTTGGAACCACTTCTTTAAGCCGTGGCCATTTTGAACAACTTCCTCAAACCACCCTTTCGGAACAATCCCACTAGCCCATCATTTTGGAACCGTTCTAAGCTGCTGTCATTTGGAACAAATTCTCTAGGCCAGTGCCAGTTTAGAAAATCTCCCCTAAGGTGCCACCATTGTGGAACAACTTCCTTGGTCCACTGTCATTTTGGATCAACCCCTTTAATCTGCCATTTGGAACAACTTCCTTAGGCTGCTGCCATTTTGAACAAGTTCCTCAGGCCACTGCCATTTTAGCTCAACAACTACAAGCTGCCATTTTGGAACAACCTCCCAGGCCACCATTTTGGAACAACTTTCTTAGCCCCTCTCATTTTGGAAGTACTTCCCTAGACCACCATTTTGGAACAACTTCTCTAGGCTGTTGCCATTTTGTAACAACTTCTGTCGTTTGCCACTATTTAAAAAACAACTTCCTTAGACTGCTGCCATTTTGAAAAAACTTCCCTAGGCTGCCATTTTAGAACAACTTTCTAAAGCCTCCATTTTGAAATAACTTCCTTAAGCTGCTGCCATTTTGGAAAAAACTTCCCTAGGCCTCAGTTTTGTTTTTGTTTGTATATATTTATTTTTCAACTTATTTAGTTTGTTGATATATTTTTATGTCAAACTTACATCACATTCATCATTGAATATTTTTGTATCTGTACCTGATATATCTTGATTCTTATTTTTTCCCACTCCAGTGCCCCTCCCATCAGCTACTCTGCCCCATAAATATAGGTTTTATCATTTTCTCTTCTTATATTCAAATATTTCTTTATTTTCCACTCCTCCTTAGTTCCCTTTAAATATTTTCTTCCTATTTCACATATTATACATTTTAGTCCTCATTTGTACCTTCAGTTTTTCACATTAACGACTTCCTTAGTCTGCTGCTGTTTCACAACAATTACCTATTCTTTCCTGGCGATCCATATAGCCTCTGCCTTATCTTTGTGGTCTATAGTTTTACTGGAGCTTCATCTCCTACAAAACCTGAAACAATTTAAATCATTCTGCTTGGCTCCTTGTTCTTGATTCTCAAAATAAATCTGGCAAAAACCTCCAACAGTAGCCATGCTACCATCTCAATATTTGATTGCCTTCAAATTTCTTCTGCAAGATTAATTAATCCACCACCACTAATCTCAGTTTCAGGCAATCTCTACATGAACAAAATGCAGACAAACTTTCTGCCAAGACATAACACACATTATCTAGAGTCTAACAACCAATGCAGTCCTTATATCCAGCAGAAACCTCCCTAGCCTGGTCTTTACAAGCTTTCTGGTCTTCTGACTTCTGACCAAAATTTCCAACATTGTGAACTGTATATAAAATGTACCAATAAAGAATTCAATAAAAAAAAGTATATGGTGCTCCAGGCCTAATTCTATAGCCAAAATCTCCAAATCTTCCCTAACTCTTCCCCTTCCCATAAACCAGTTCCAAAGGCTTTTGAACCACATGACCAGGTAATGAATGTCACAGCAATGACCCTACTTCTCTGGTACCAAATTTCTATCTTAGTTACTTTGCTGTCATTGCTGAAACAAAATACCTGATGCAAAGTTAAAAGAGAAGGCATACAAGCCAGAGATTTAGCTCAGTGGTTCTGGCACCTGCCTAGCAAGCACAAGGTCCCTGTTTTGATTCCCAGTAATCACATACCACAATACCGGGCATGATAGCTCATGCCCACTGGCAATCAGTACCACATACCACAAATGCCAGGTTTGGTGGCTCAAACCTGTAATCCCAGCACTCAAAAGGCAGAGGCAGGAAGACTGCTGGATTTGAGCCTTGCTTGGGCTACATAGTGAGCTCAGGGCCAGCTTGAACTGCAAAGCGAGACCCTGTCTCAAAAAAGTAAAATAAAAAGGCATGCAGATGTGTAAATTGTATTCTTTCTCTGGTATGAGAAACTGAAGTTTTAAAGGTGTTCTAGAATGCATGATCAATATTGTGAAATAGTAAATATTTAAAGGGAATTGGTTTTAGGGGTAAATAATGAGGGGAAAGAAAAAAATTGATGGTTAAAAAAAGGAAACAAAGCTGTGTATATAGGGGTGGGAGGGTGGGTAGGGGAAGGGGAAAAATGAGAATTAAGTTATATCATATAATGGTACAAATTCTCAATGTGGAGTACAATTGTGATGTGTATATACAATGTACCAATAAATTAAATTTTAAAAAAGGGAAGGCATTTATTTGGCTTACAATTCATAGAGGTTTCAGTCTATAATTGGCTGACTCCAAGGCAGGGATAGCAAACAGGGATAGCAGGGGAGAAGCATCATGGTGGATTGATTAAGTACCCATTAGGCAGCAAAGGTAAGAAGAGAGCTTTTTAAACTTTGTGTTCATTTTTACAATGATTGATCATGACTAAATAAGAGTGAAGTGGTAGATAGTTCATAACTGGAATATTGGGATTACTTACAACTGATTCAGTTACTGTCTGTTTTTTAAAAAATTTGAATCTTTATAGGTACATTATATGTACATATCATGATCATAGTCAACATGGAGAATTTGTACCAGTGTAGAACATGACTTAATTCTCATTTTTCCCTTCCCTTACCCACCCTACAACCCCCACTCCTATATACATAACCTTTGTTTCCTTTTTTTCCCATCACATTTTTTCTTTCCTCTCATCACTTACCCCTAAACTCCATTTCCCTTTGAATATTTAGTATTTCACAGTATCAATCATGCATTCTAGAACTCATTTACATCTTCAGTTTCTCATACCAGAAGAAAGATATGATATTTACACATGTGTGACCTATTTATTTCACTTAGGAGTATGTCCTGAAGGTATGTCCATTTGAGTATAAATGACTCAAGGTTATCATTTTTATGGCAGAGTAATACTCCATTTTATTTAAAAAAAAAACACATCTTCTTTATCCAGTCTAGAGTTCATGGGCATTTGGGTTGTTTCCAAGATTTAGATATCATAAACTGAGCTGCTATAAACATGGGTGCACATATTTCACTGTGATACGAATCTTCTAATTCTTTCATGTATATCCCCAGCAGGGGAATAGCAAGGTCAAATGGGACCTCTAGTCCTAGTTTTCTGAGGAATCTGCACACTGACCTCCAGAATGGTTCTATCAGTCTACATTCCCACCAACAGTGGAGAAGGGTTCCTTTTTTCTCCACAGCTTGCCAACATTTGTTGCTGGCTAATTTTGAAAACAGTAGCTATTCTGTGTGGAGTGAGGTAAAATCTCAGTGTTGTTTTCATTTGTATCTCTTGAATGATCAGTGACATTGAGCATTTCTTCATATGGTTTTTAGCTGCTTTTACAACTTCCTCTGAAAGTTTCTGTTCATTTCAGATGCACATTTTTGAGTTGGGTCATTAAATTGGGGGGGTTATTTCTTTAAGCTCTGTATATATTCTGTATAGTAGCCCTTTGCCTGAGAAACAGCTGCTAAAGTTTTTTTCCCATATTTTTGGCTATCTTTTTGCTCTGCTGGTGGTTTCTTTTGCTGTGCAGAGGCTTTTTTAAAAAATAAAATTAGATCCCATTTGTTGACTTCTTCTGCTAGTTCTTGTGCTATAGAGGTTTTTTTTTTTTTTTTTTTCATAAAGTCTTTCCCTAAGTCACTGTCTCCAAGAGTACTACCTAACCTGTTTTGCAGCAGGTTTAGAGTTTCTGTTTTAACATTTAGGTCTCTAATCCACTTTGATTCTGGTTTACTACATGGGAAAGAGATATCTAGCTTTAGTTTTGGCAGGCTTAAGCCCAGTTTTTCCATCACCATTTGTTAAAGAGGCTGTCTTTCCTCCATTGAGGATGTTTGGCTCCTTTGTCAAAGATGAGGTGTCTTAGTGTATCTGGGGTTGTTTTGGATCTTCTAATCGTTCCACTGATCCTCAGGCCCTCAAAGAAACTGTCAGTGTTTTAAAAGACTTATTTGATATAATTTTTTCTCCATGTTAAATTTTTAGTTTTCTCTTTTAAGAATAGAGCCCACTGTCTAATTATCAAAATTACTTAAAAGTGTGAAATATTTCTATTATTTACTTGCATAACTTTAACTGTTTAAAGAAGTTGTTTCTGTTATTCTTAATGAACTTCAACTTACAAATCATCTTATGAATTTTTTTAGTATTTATAAGTACAGTTTACAATGGTACCAAAGTTTCATGAAAGGTAGGAAAAGGAACATACTCTACAGAGTAAGTCTGGCCAAATACACACAAGAAAAGAAATACACTCTGCAGAATGAGAATAGGCAACCATGCAAGAGAGAACAGGAGTCAAAATGTTTAAGGCTAGTTTTCAAAAACAAATCTTTAAGTGATTTGCAGTAAATATTTAATTTTTAGCCAGTCACATACAATTAGGTAAGTTAAATATGACCCCGGCTGTTAAACCAAATTAAGTTTATATTTCAATTGTAATGATAAAATTCAATATTACAGTATTTCAGTAATTTTATTTGACATTATTTTGGCTTAGATTAGAACATTTTCCTTTCATTAACTGTTTTTATTGATAACTATTTTCTACTTTTCTTCATTTTAACTTAAGAATGTTTGTCTATAATATTCCTGGGAAAAATGTGGTTTAACTCAGATATAAGTATGCTATATAATAGAGTCTTCATATCTAAAGACTATGATAGTCAGATATGAAACATATCAGAAGTCTGTAGCCTAAAATAAATAGTAATTTACCTAAGGCAGATGAATCATGAGCACTGAGGGCTGTTCTGGAAGTATAGTCAGCCAACCACATAGTATCTTTAGCCAACCTCCATTTCTTTCAACTTTTCTAACATTCCATGCAAAAAGCTTTGTGAAATTAACACATTACACACTTTACATTTCTGAAGGTGCCACTTGCTGACCTCTAGAGTCTCATGAAGCTTTACAAATGTCATTTAATTTTGATGATGATAACGTTTAAATTGCAAAAGAAAGCAGGAATTGCAGAGTTTATCCCAGGACATACGTGGCAAGTTTATGAATAGATCCAAGCAATGAAAATATTTGGTATAATACCTGCTACCAAAAAAACCCAGCACTCGGCTAATGGAGATACAGTTAAGCTTTGCTGACTTGCCATGAAAAATTGTGTAAGCAGCTGGTTCAGTGAAAATCTTGCACTGATGAGCTCTCCTGGACTTTCAGTATGACCAAGCACTCTATCAACAGAGCACTCTCCAAGGGAATAAATGGCCTGGTGTGCAAACTTGTCAGAACAAATAGAATGAGGGGGTAGCACAGTTTGGTTATTATAAAATGCCTGACAACAGGAGGAGTTGTTTGTAGTTTATTTTTCCAGCGGTAGACGGCATAGCTGTAGGCCATCTTTCCGTGACACAGCCACTTCTGGCACCGGGGAAATGATATGTATGAGTTTAAAGAGATGTCATGATCTGACTTACAGGCCTAGAAAACTGTCATTGTTAAGAATCTGGGGGGAAAAAGTCATTTAACATTGTTAGCCATCCTGCTATCATCTGT
The DNA here is from genome assembly GCA_004025085.1 of Thryonomys swinderianus. Classification (NCBI taxonomy): domain Eukaryota; kingdom Metazoa; phylum Chordata; class Mammalia; order Rodentia; family Thryonomyidae; genus Thryonomys; species Thryonomys swinderianus. The sequence goes on from PVIC010032289.1 coordinate 19,384, forward strand.
TTTAGGAATGCTGTCTTAGGGAGGTGCAGGGCCCAAAGAAAACCGCTATATGAAACCATCCTCGCTATCATCCTCCAGTTGCCTGGCTGCCGGCCTCTTCAGTTCTGCCCTCTGACAGAACCCAAAATCTGCCCTTGAAGTGCAGCCATATTATTTCTTTATAAATTTTCACTTTGCTCAGCATCCCTACGTGTACCACTGCTTCTTCTTCGGAGCGTTAGTCTGATGATTCTCCATATTTTCACATTTTCTTTCTTTTCAGCGAGGCTAAGGATTCTCTTACTCATTTGCATCTCTCTGTTTTATCATTACCCTGTTATATTGCTCTTCCCTCCCAATTAAATTGCCACTTATCTAATTAAACGTCTAACAAATTAGGAACACCTGTATGTGTGAGCGTGCATTCAAATTGGCTGCACTCGTTTTAACAAGCAATATATGTGGTCCTGAAATATCTCACACAAATTATATATATATATATATATATATATATATATATATATATATATATATATATATACTATCCATTAAGTACTACAATACTTATGGAGTACCTACTATGTGACAGTAATTATTCTTAATAATAGGGACAGTTCAGTGGTTGAAATTCCTGTGCTTGTGGACATTTTGCTTTTGTGAGAAACTCAGAAGAGGTTCACATAAAGATATAAAGTCAAGTAGTCAGGCCTGGTATTCTGGTGACTGGGGATGCTTTTATAAGCAGGGAATGCCATGCAAGACTTCTGTGAGCAGATAAAGTTTGATGGAAAAAAGCCTGCAGGAATTTGAATGTTTAAAAGAACTATAAAGGCAAACATGGTAGACACAGGTGCAAAATGGCTTGGAGATCATGACTAAGTCAAAATAAGAGAGAAAATATGATAGGAAATGAAGTTTTAAGTGTCATCTGACACTAGATTATGCAGGTGAACCAGCCCTTGATTGTATTATAAAATACATAGTAAAGACAAATGTAGATCAAAGGGTAAAATGTGATATTTCTCTTGTTATGAAAGGATGATTCTGCATTCTAGATTGAGCTAACTGAGAAGAGTGAAGGCCAGAAGGGAATGCAAGGCACACATGGGTTTTGAGGGTCTGGTCACTTGTTCAAGTACAGAGGATGGGGTCAGATTCTGAACTTATTTTCGAGGAAAATAACTTATTTTCAACTTATTTTCAAGTTAAATGAATTTGCCAATGGGTTCTAGGTAGAGTGTGAGAAGGTGAGAAGATAAAATTGATTCAAAATTTTTTTTTTTTTTTTGCTTTTTGGAGACAGGGTCTCGCTTTGTAGTTCAGGCTGGCCCTGAGCTCACTATGGTGCCCAGGCAAGCCGCCGCGAACTCAGCAATCCTCCCGTCTCTGCCTCCCGAGTGCTGGGATTACAGGCGTGAGCCACCACGCCCAGCATTATATGTGGTAACCGGGGATCGAACTCAGGTCCT
>PVIC010032290.1:0-20801 GCA_004025085.1 Thryonomys swinderianus
AAAAATGAGAATTAACTTGTGGCATATACTGGTACAAATTTCCCAATGTTATATGTGATTTTGAGATGTATATAAATTGTACCAATAAAGAATTCAATTAAAAAAATTAAAAAAAGTAAGAGAAAACTGCACATCTCTCCGATCTGTGGTAGAAATGCTTTTCAGTTTGCTGAAATAGCTTTAGCAAACGTGCAGAGGATGCTGCAGAAGTGTTTGAAGGGTAGCAAGGAGGGTGATGTGTGTGAAGGACAGGAAATGTGCAGAGCAGAAGTGTGGTGAGTGGGGTGGAGGAGTATGAAGAGTATGCCCCTTTGGTTAGGCCTTGTGTAAAGACTTGGACTTTTGCTCTACTGAGGGGATTTTCAGAAGAGGAGTGACATAATCTGATTCAGAATCTAAAGAACTGCCTGACTGTCAGTTATTATGTAGTCAGGCCCAAGGCTGGGCTCTGTTCCTTAACTGGGGATAATAGGAGGCTTCTTTGGTTATTGGTTATTTTTATTAATGAGAAGATGATCTGTGCCAGAAAGAAAGTAGTGGAAGTAACTGAAAGGATCAGATTCTGGACTTATTTTTTTAAGCAGCACTGACAGTATCTGCAGATTAATCACACACCGATCCTGAGAAAAAGAATGGAATGAGCAGTGTCATTGGAAGCCTTTCTGAACTTTGGTGCACGTTTTGGACACATACATTTTTGCAGTGTAAGTCTGTCTGGTGCATTGTAAAATGTTGAGCAACAAGCCAGGCTTCTGTACACTATATGGACCACTTTTTTTCTCAAGTTGTGACAGCCGAAACTGCCTCGGGACATTTTTGTCCTCATACAAGTGGGTGGGGAAGTTGATCAGATGTAAAGACTTACCTAAGCTTTTTGGCCCAGTAGGATCCTGAGTTGGATGGACCGTAGTATTCTCAAGCAGCTTGTTTTGGAGGTTTGGTGATGTATCTCAGTAGTAAAATACTTGCCTCGCATCTGCAAGTCCATGAGTTCCATCCATAGCATTATAAAAACAAAACAAAAATAGGATTCTGCAGTCTCATAATACTTATCTGAGGGGCAGACCCAGGATAAGTTTTCCCTTCTTCATAGTCTTAATAAAACAAAAGAGTATTATCTCTGAAACAATTGAATTGCTTTCTCTAAATTCCTTTAGTAAGTAGATGTTAAATGTATTATATGTTTAAAAATAATTGTTATTGAGTCTACCAGGCCCATTTTGTTTGTTTGCTTTGAGACAGGGTTTCGCTTTGTAGTTCAGGCTGGCTCTGAGCTCACTATGTAGCTCAGACAAGCCTTGAACTCAGCAATCCTCCTGCCTCTGCCTCCCGATCGCTGGGATAACAGGTGTGAGCTACCATGCCCAGCCAGGCTCTTTTTTATCATGGTTGAAAATGTATTTCCTACTTCACATGGGCCTTCACATATGATACTGTTCCTTTTTCCATTTACTACCAGGCTTACACTTGTTCGTTCTTCAGACCTCAGCTTAGTAAGTTGTGACTCTACCCCATGGTATACACACCCCTTGCACCACTCTGGAGTGAATTATTTCTCACTCAGTACCCATATGTTTCCTTCATGCAGCATATTACTTGTAATCATATTTTTGTTTGTGTTTTGGTTTATCTCCTGTAAGCCATATGTTCTTTCTTTAGAATGGAAAACGTGTTTTATACTGTTGTTCTCAAATGCTAACTGGTGAATCCTATGAAGAGAAATAATCTACTTCAGTGGCAGTTTTGCCATGTGCTTTATTAAAACACATTCTGTATAACTTAAGAACTTTTCTTTTTTGTTTGAAAAACAAAATCTAAGCTGAGTGTAATCTTCTGAGCTTAGTTCCCAGATGTGTAATGTTACTTTTTAGATGTGCAGAAATTTTTTAACTGTTATAAAAAGAGACTATCCAAAACTGATACTGAACATTACAGCTTTGTTTCTCTCTAAAGTAAAATTTATGTATTACCTAATTTGCCATTTTAAAGTGAATGATTCATTAGTCTTTATTCATAGTCATATTATTATTATTTTTTTTGAGACAGGGTCTCACTTTGAAGTTCAGGCTGGCTCTGAGCTCACTATGTAGCCCAGGCAAGCCTCGAACTCAGTAATCCGCCTGTCTCTGCCTCCCAAGTGCTGGGATTACAGGCATGAGCCACTAGGCCCGGCTATATTCATATTATTTTGCTACCAACCTTCTTAACTATCATCTTTCCACATCAGAACCCTATACCCATTAAGCAACAACTTCTCACTTATTCCTACCCTCCAGCTCTTGTCAACCACCACTGTTTCTGCTTTTATGAGTTTGACTACTCTAGAAATCTCATAGTACTGCACTCACAACACAGTATGACTTTTCTGCGACTGGCTTTCTTCACAGAGCATACTGTCCTCAAGGTTCGTCCATATGTAGCACGTGTCATCAGAATTTCTTTCTTAGGCTGCAGAATATTCTATTGTATGTATTTAATACAGTCCACTTATCATCTTGTCCACTGCCAGTTGCTTCGGTTGCTCCCACTTTTTGCTATTGTGAGTAATGCTGCTGCTGTGAATATACAAACTGCGTATAAATTGCCTTTGAGACCCTGCTTTCAATTCTTCTGGATACATAAACAGAAATGGTATTGTTTATTCATATGATAATTCTGTTTAATTTTTTGAAATGCCTCCATGCTTTTCTCCTCAGAGGCAATATTATTCCACATTTCTAGGTTCCAAGCACCAGAGTTCCAGTTTTTCCACAACTTTGTTAACACTTGTTTTTTATAGTAGCTACCTCATTGGATGTTACCACTAGGAGAGGTTTAATTTTACTTTTAGATACAGTTGGGGGGTTAAAATGTGAAGGCAAGCAGTGAGTATTTTCAAGCATCAAGAGATGCATTTTCAAAAGACAGTGATGTGAGAGCATGCTTTGTGGTAAGGCAGATATTGTCAAAACATCAAAAAACTTGTTTTACTGGGAATTCCAGATATTAACTGATGAAGAATGATGATCGTTTTGGAAACAAGAGTCTAACTTAAAATATGTTTATACTCTGTATAATTTAGTCATTTGAAGCTTCATTATTTTAATTGTCAACAGTTAGGTAACAGTAATTTCCTTTGTCTTTTGGTCTTTTCAGGCAGATGTATAAAAGGTTTACTGCCAGCCTCAGAAAGGCAAGCTATAACAATTAGAATAACCTGATATTTCCACAACAAATTTCTTGTTATATCTGGAGCTTGGGTGGTAAAACTAGGACTTGATGGGGATTCATAAGATCTAACTGTGGCCTGAGTAGGCATGTGGTAACGTGGAAAGGCAGGCCTGGAGCAAGTGGAGGATGCATCTGAAAGAAACAACTAGCACAAACTCCTGGAGGACTTCCAGGATCTGTCTCATCAGAGGCAAATCAGGCAATGAATGGCACTGTGGGGCTGACACCCCAGACTAACGTCCACTCACCATTGAGAACAGGAATTTTGACATTTTGAGAAGGGTGTTTGCACATTTCAGAGGACTATGTCATGCGTTGTAGGGTATTTAACAGCATGCCTGCCCTGTACCCTCTGAATGCCAGTAGCAGACTTCTACTTCCTGTGCAGGTGGCACAACCAAAAATGTCTGCAGATGTTGCCACATGACCCTAATTGGGAGCCACTGGTGCAGTGCATGCACTGGGTAGCTATTTCTAGTCTATCTAATAGGTATTCCTTTGCATTATCTGACTTAGAATTAACTACTGGTAGTTACTAGTCTTGCCTGCTAGACATAAGCTCTCCAAAGATAAGGGCAACTTTTTGTCTTTGTTCTTGTCTCAATGTAAGAAGTTGTAGTTCAAGAAATGGTGGCTGAATTGAATTCAGATGAAATATTTGTTCAAATACAATCCTTGGCAACTTGCTAAGTTTCTACAGTCAACTAATATAATTTTTAATATTTTCTATGATTATAAATCTTTCTGTACGACAATAAATGCCTAACATGTATATGCTCATTTAAACTCCAGAGCCATTGTGTATAGTAAATTCTGTGATGCTGAGTTTGTAGAAAAAAGTTGAGGGTATTTGTTTTTAATGTTTAGACCTAGCAGAACTGAGAATCCAGATATGGAGCTATAAATCTCACAGGAGACTACCTTATCAGTTTTTCTATCCCAATCAATTCACAGGGCATTGCCTGAAGATTTTTGGTGAAGAGGATACTGATGGTTTATGGAGCCAAACTAATATAATGATAATCTATAATACTGTTACCAGCATCCACAGTGACATGTCAAGACCTTTCATGTCCTTCCCATTGTAGCTATTCATACTGGCTCCAGTAGTCTTAGGACAAATCGACCATGGTGAGACCACAGAGGAAGGAAATTATATTCCTCTTAGGGGATAAGAGTGATTACTGACCTAACCCTGAGTGTGCATTTGCCTGGTCCTAATATCTTACTTCCTTTGTGGTTCATTAGTTTACCTTTAATATTGTTACCTTCTTTCTTTGGATGTATTATTACCATGTGGTGACCACTGTGGTATGATAGGTATGGTAGGAAATGAGTAAGACAACTGTGTGCTCTTAACATGCTGAATTATTAGTGGGGATGTATATAAACAGCAGCAGTACCATGGAACATGACGAGTGTACACTGGAATCAGTGTGCAGGCAAAGTGTTACAGGTGTTCAGGGCAGGGGAGTGATGACTTCTAGTTGAGAGATTTGGAAAAGCTTAGTGAAGAAGATAGTGTTGTAATGGGTCTTAAATGGTAAACACTAACCGAAATGAAAAGAGGAAAAAAGGAAGAGGAGGAAAGAAAATGCCAAGGAAGGAAGGAAAACTTGAGAAGAAAGAATTATTTAGCTGAGCTAGCTCTTTTTTGGGGGTACAAGTGAATGTATATACCCAGAAGGACAAATGTGCTTGTTCTTGTACAATACATAACTTGTTTATAAACAGGAAGTACAAGGAGACATATTGATTCTTTTCTCTCTGGTTCAAATTGCTACCTTTTTTTGTTTTTTGGATTTTAAGAATTTATTTGTTTGAATGTATGATAGTTTTTTGTAAAATAGGAAATATCCAAAGGGAATTTGGTGTGGGAGCATAATGAGGGGAAGGAATAAATATGATTCCAAAAGAAAATAAAAGGGCATTGTATATAGGGGTTGGGGTGGTAGGGATGTGGGTAAAAATGAGAATTAACTCATGTCATATACTGCTACAAATTCCCCAATGTTGTGAGTGATTGTGAGCTGTATATAAAATGTACCAATAAATACTTCAATTAAAAATTTATTTGTTTGATGGTCTATGGGACACTGTTGTATGTTTGGAGATAGCTAAGAAAGCTGAGGATTGGCAAGTTTCAGCAAGATATAGTGGACAAGGTTAGTGTTTTGATAGGAAAGAAGACATGCACAAGCATAAAGAGACCTGTACACATGGATGGCTTTAGTAGGAAAGAAATGGTACATGTAGAGGACTGAAGGGGAAATCCATATTGTGGAAAACATCAATGTCAAGGTAAAGAGTCTGGACATAGTTCACCAAACAACAGAGCTGTAGTGAATGTTTTCTGGATCTATTGTCAGAGTCAGAGAACTGTTTTGTTATTTTCTCGACATCAAGGTTTGCTTTTGTGTTTACATTCATAAAATTAAGCAAGGTATCTGTGTGGATAAATGCATACTGAATGACTCAGTTTTATTGGTAGTATTTACAACAGCTCATAGATGGTCGGAGCTGGTTTTAGTTTTACTTACAGGGCTATTGTGGCAATGCTGAGAAGAAATCATGGGTCCTCCAGTGGTCATTTTATTAGTGAAGATGGAGAAGAAGGGATGTGTGTATGGTCAGTTGAAATAAAGTTGCCAATGACTTGTGCACAGGAGAAGCATTGGTGAGGAGAAGGATCAAGGCGAGGTCAAGGACTGAAGATGTGATTGTGTTCTGTTGACCACTGCACAAATGAGGGTATCAGTGCACACAAAGAGAATGGATCAAGTGTAGTTTAGGATGTTTTAGAAGAGATACTACAAAGTGATTAACCACATAGAATATGAAATTAGTGGTTCCTATATCTGATTCTCATTAACTGTGTGACACTGGGCATTGCTTAACTCTCCTATGCTTCATGTTTTCCATTAGTGATATGAGGATTTTAAGAGTATCAGTGTAGGATCATTGTAGGATTACCTGCATGAATAGGTATAAATCTCTTAGGACAGTGCCTGCCACATCAGAGTTACATAATTAAATTACAAGGGAGCTTTTAAAATATGCATCCAAATGCAGAATAATGTGAAGAATCCTGGATATAACATAAGTGGCTCAGATTTTTAAACCAGCAAAGTACAGTTTTGCTCTGATATTCAGGAATTCTCAATTTAAAAGTATTCATTTTCATTTGATAGTATAGTACTGATTTTCTATCCTTGACATTCTCCTTTCTTTTTTAATATTAATTTTTGAAAGTTCCTATATAATTTCTCAGATTTTCATTTTATTGTTATATTTAGGGAAATGACTCCCAGACTCCTAGTACTGCCATAATTCTTGGTGCCAATAAATATGAAAAGGTACTAGAAGTCATAATAAAGTATTGAGTGTCATATTTACATCAGCAGTCTTCGGGTAATTCCCGTGAATTCAACAAGTGTGACCATACTTCCTTTCCCTAATTTCAAAATTCATTTAGTTGGCCTGTCTATTTGTCTGTCTACATGATACTACTTTCAAACCTTCTTCAGGACTGTCCCATAGGATATTTTCCAGGGAGGTGGTTAGGATAGGGTTAGCCAAAAAAACGGATGAATACTGAAGTAGTGTATCCCACCCTTGGAGGGTGCCATGGTCACATTTGCTTGTGTTGTTTTTACTAAGTGATGTCAATTGAAGGACCTTGTTTTCTTCAGTAGAGGGATTTTTGAACGTGCCTTGTTATTATTTGGAAAGTTACTGACATGATTTTCTGTGGAAAATTTTAAAGAGGCTTTAAAAAGATTAAAGGAACACTAATGGATGTAATCCTTTAAAAAGATGGAGAATATTATCAAATTATGCTTACAGTATATGATATTGTGAGGTAGTATTTTGGTATAATTTTAATCCATCTATGCTCCGTATTAGTATACTACATGTATCTGCACATTTACCTGCATACACATTTACTTCATACAAGTGTTTGGAATTTAGGACACAGTGTGACTTCTTTTCCATAATGTTGAATCTTAGAGTGATTAATTTATTACTTTTATAATGTCTTTCTTTACTCATAAATATAACTATTTATTTCAGTATTGATCCATTGCAAAAATAAAATCTATGCTAGCATTCTCAGGAACAAACTCCCCAAATTGGCTATGAAACAAATTGAAACAAAGACAGGGACTGGCTATGGTTTGAAAGAAAACTTTTGTATTATTAGATATCAATAAGCTTTGTTTTTAACTATTTGTTATTATACTTCCTTTTCCTGTACCTTGGAAGATGTGAGAAAAGAATCTGACTTAGCTTTGCAGTAAGGTTTATGGTCTAGTTATATAGAAAAGTCTTACTTAAACCTGCAGCAATTTGTAGGATTGTGATGGGAGGTGAAGAAAGATAGATATGGATGGCATAATCAGACCTTGTGACAACCAGAAATGGGTAAAATTTGGGTTTGAAATCCAAAATTTGGGTTCAAAGCAGATAGATTTTTCAGTCCTTTCAGATGGGAGGAGCAGTATAAACCAAGGACCTAAGAAAGATTTGCTTCCCTAAGCAGTGGCAGCAGCGGGGAGAGGGGTACATGGCCAAGTGTGGCCAGAGATGGGATGTGCTGTCCAGTGACTTGGAAATGCCCTTTCTTCGCTTTAGAAAGAAGAGTTGAGTGTCCAGGTCATCAGTTTTGAATGCTTACAAGCAGCTCGGGGAAGCAGGGATAAAAGGGGTAGGTGGAGGCAGAGCTTATTGACAGCTCTTCAAATGAATCATCCCATTGTCCTATCAAAAGGGTAAAGCATGGTTGTGAAACAGTGCTTTGGAGCTTTTTAGCTCCTCAACTTCCCTCCCCAGTAGAGAAGGAAAATGAAAAGAACAACAGAAATCTTCCTCTGTTCTCTTGGGTTACTGCAACTAACTTTTTCACCATCTTACTTTCCAACCTTCCTATACTCCTTCCCTATAAATCCTCTTCTATATATTTACATTTCTTTTCCTTCTAGTGCAGTTTGAAGCAGTGCTTTATTGTGACAGCTGAAACATCTCGAGCAGCTTGTTTGTACCTTGGTTCTTATTTCACTTTAATTAAAAACACATTTTTTCCTAGTAAATGACAACCTTCTTCCTAATCTCTGTTGATTTAAGCACTATCCAGTATGGAAATTACACCTTTCTTTATGTAGATTTTAAATATTACTACTGATAAGAAAGACCCAATGACCCTGTCCTGACGTGTAGGTAAACTCAAGTAAAACATGGACCCCTGTGGTGGCGTCACCAGGTGGTGTCACTAGTTCTCGGGACCAGGGAGGACCAAGAACCCTCTTGGATGCCAGTGGGCACTCTTTTGGTTGAGGGCAGATCTTTCACTACCTGCTCAGGATGCAGATATTTTTACTACTTTGGCTCCAGAAAATAATATTTATTTCCTTATAGTTTTAATTGACACTATAAATTTTAAGGCACATCTTTGAAAGAAGAATGTTTGATGGTTGACTATTTCCCAACATTTAACGTAATATTTCTCTGTCACTGGTGTCCTGGTGAGAATTTTCTTTGAGTCAGTGCTGGATTTATAAGGGCGAGAAGTAGCTGGTTGCAGCAAGTTTGGGTTTTTCTAATAATAAGTAAAATAATTGCTAATTTAGTATCATTTTCTCCAGTGCCACTGGTTTTCAGTAGAAAACATTAGAAAATTGGTTCTTACTACCAAATTTCCTTCTGAAAACTATGCAAGCCTTCAATTTCCTCAGCCATGGTAAGGATGAGTGAAGTATTTCCACACTGTTTGTAAACTGTAGCGATTTAATCTGAAATACTTCCAGATGTTACAAAAGGAGAGATCTTCTGTCATTTTGGAGAGCTCTGTTCTGTGCCCATTGTAGGCCATGTGGTCTTGTCTTACTGTGTGCATGGTTTGTTCTTACCCTTTCTTCTAACAGAGTGGAAGGCTTTATAGTTCACACAAGTAATTACTTATGAACAAAGGGTGGGAAATCTTTACATAATTGAGTAGCAACAGAAACCAACCTCTAGAATGGAATGAACACGTTTATTCTTGTGTAACAGCCTGTAGTACAAAGACTGCACTTGGTTAGCCACAAGGGAGGGTGAAATGGCTGGAGGCGACGTGCTCGCTAGTGCTGTCCCATGTTAATGGAGCCCGGCAGCCGGGAAGGTGACAGTTACACACTGTAAGAGAACAGCCATCCGAGGAGTGCCAGCCTCCCTATTCGGACTTGTCTGCTTAATCTGACCTCTTTATATTACGCTCTCAAAGCTCTGTTTTTCTGCTCAGAAAACAATACTGATACCAGGTAAAATTTAGAAAGGAAATGTCTGAATACCAGAGAGTGGGTTCCCACTGAAGTCCTTTTCAGGAAGAAAGAAGTAGGAACTGACATTCCTTTTAGGTCTAGTAGCACACTGGGCTTTGTTTAATTTGGTTTGTTTTGTTATAAAACTCTCCCGCCCTGAAATCCAGGCTACCTTCTTTTCTGTGGCCGTCTGTAAATTAAGAGTGAGCCACCTCTTGCTGCAGTTGACCGCGACCCTTGTCTGGAGAGCAGTTTCAGGGTGACTATGGTTAATGCAGACTGCCGTATGACAGTAGATTTTCTCCTTAGTTGGCTTCTTTCCACCAAATTTATGTTATTAAGAAACTGACACCACATATGGTTCAGCTCTATGTTACAGAGGCTTTGTCTGGTTGAGGCTTGTAATTCCCCAGTGTCTTAATTGGCCAAAACATCCAAATCACCAGTTTCATCATCTAGTAGTATTACTAGAGGGAATATTTTCTTTGGAGTGTTCTGCAAGCTCTGGAGCTAAGCGGTAACCAGCAAAGGCAGAGATAGTTTGCTAACTGGAGAAAGGCCCTGTTTCATTAACCCTTTACTCATCAACCTTGCAGACTGTTAACATAAAATATCAAAGTTGTTACATTGACCAGATAGGACCTTTTTTTAAATTTTATTTTGTCCTTGTGTATGGTGCCCTCTTTAGAGAAGCTCTTTCTTTGGTTCTATAGTGAGATTATTGGTCAAAACCAGAAATTAGTTCTGCAGCCATACCTAAATTGAAAAGTGATGTCATCATTGAGGGTGTTTGAAAAGAATATGCTGTTTTGACAGATTTAAGAAAACATATTCAGGGTATTTGAAAAAAATATGCTGTTTTGACAGGTTTAAGAAAACATATTCAATCAAGTAAAGCATTGCAAAAAAAAAAAAAAAAAAAAGGCCATCATTCAGCCTTGAATTTAACCACAAGTTTATTAGAGCCGGAATGTTATAATTAAGACAGTGTTGGTGCTTCCATAGACTAAGCAGAGTGGATGCATGTGTCTATTCCCCACCCACAGGCAGGGTGGTTGAGCACTCAGCCTTTGGAAGTGCAGCTGCAGGAATGTTTGTGAGAAATTGCCCAGGGTAGCTTAGAGTTAGTATTCAGTAGTTAAGGGACCACATCTTTTCTGCACATGCTTAAATAGATTGTGTGGTCTGCCCTTGGCTTTCTTTTTCCAGTTAAAGTTTAATGATGCTTCCTTTAAGGTTGCCCTCATTGTTTTTACTCACAGACTACTAACTATTAAAGTCCTTTCCTCTAGAAAGAGATGACAGGCAAGGTTAAAAGACACAGTTTCAAAGTGGGAAAAAAAAGACAAAAAAATCATTACAATTTTAGAGGATCAGTGAATGTAGAATACTGCTGTAGTTGCTCTACTGGAAACCTGTATGTGGATATAGGTAGCATATGAATGCAATAACAAATTGTTTATATGATGGTGACTTTTGTTACAAACTGCTTAAATGGAGAAAGTTAGCTTAATGTAGCAAGAGAAAATACAGTGTAGGGCTTACAAAATTGTAGCTAAGGCCCAGGGATTTAGTTTAGTGGTTCTGGCATTTGCCTGGCAAACACAAAGTCCTAAGCTTGATCCCTGGTACCATATACCATAATGCCAGGCGTGGTGGCTCATACCTGTAATCCCAGCACTCAGGAGGCAGAGGCAGGAGGATTGCTGAGTTTGAGGTTTGCCTGGGCTACATAGTGAGCTCAGGGCCAATCTGAACTACAAAGCAAGACCCTGTCTCAAAACAAAACAAAACAGAATTGTAGCTAAGAGTTTGCCACTAATCGATGATATATAACCAACATCAAGAGATTTAATCTTGGAATTCATACTGTATTGGACATTTACCTTCCTACTCTATCAGTTATATATGTTTTTATTTTTGAAAAACTTGAGAATTGAGAAATTGCTGTTAATTGTTGCACATTTTCTTTTCTTCTCTTTCTTCTTCCTTCTCGGCAATTGTAGCTTGTTTGTTTCTTATTAAAGAGGTAAGCTACTTGAAGCTGTATTATTTGTCTCAGAAGCACTAGTACATAGTGCACTTGGGCTCAATAATTATTAGAGTAAATGTTTGTATAAATAAACTAATAGAGTAACAGGAATATGCTCAGTACATTTGGAAATCCAGTGTGTTAGGCACTAGAAATGGCACTGTAAATGTGGTGGTAACAGTAATGGAAATGCTTGCTGGAAAGATTTTAGAGCACCATTGTTACTGAAAAAATTGAGAATAAGTCCTGGAAAATTTTTTATGTATCTGTAATTATCTTACTGCCCATTCTCATTTACTAATTAAGTAATTTAAGTTCTTTCAGGCTTCAAATGACCCTGTCATGCCACCCTGTGTTCGAATTACTGATGTTCTATCTGCTTCTAATCCAGCTAGATTTTCTTTCTGTTAAAAAAATTCTCTGAAAAGAGTACATACCCATTTAACAAAATAAAGAGCCAGGCGTGGTGGCTCACGCCTGTAATCCCAGCACTCGGGAGGCAGAGACAGGAGGATTGCTGAGTTCGAGGCTTGCCTGGGTTACATAGTGAGCTCAGGGCCAGCCTGAACTACAAAGCAAGACCTTGTCTCAAAAAAAATAAAATAAAGAGTTAATGAAACAGTAATTTAACTTCAGAGAACAATTGAAGATTTCTCATTTATTATTTGGAAAACATTTAAATGTATAACAGAATTAATTAGTTTACTTCAATGTAATTATTTAAAGAAAACAACAAAATTCTTATTGCACTAGAGAAAATGCTTTTGTTATGCCTTTATGCCTCATCTGTATATAAGGATCTCTGAGTCTGAGACACGTGGGTTGTGCTATCTCAGGGCAGAGAACATGAGTGGATGCTTTCTCTTCCCGATGCCATGTTGCCTGTTTTTGTAGCCCTTTCTGCAAGAATGATATGCGGATGTGGCGTCTCCATGACACTTGTGCAGCCTGCTCCTTCAGTCTGTTTGAAAGTGCTACCCCTAGCTTGCTTGTGTTTTTCATTCTTCTGCTGCAGTCTGTATAGGTCTAACTTGTGTGGGCATGTACCCGCAGTGAGTATGCATGTGTTCTGGGTCTCCAGTTCAGGCAGCTATTTTTGAACACAGTCTTTCATGTTTATTTATTTTATAATGCTCAGCTTTACTAGAGATCTCTGCACATAAAGAGACCAAGAAGGCCAGGTGGTGGCTACAAGGCTGTGGCTGTCAGTTGTTTCACATCACTGACATTTTGATCTGTAACTTGGAAGCTTATATCCAGGATTCCTGAAGCTACAGCCTGGATAAATTCTTCTTTATCGTAGCCTGTGAAATGCCATTTTTTCTTTGACCTTCCTTTTCCCTTCCCTCCTCTTAAAAGAGTGTTACATCAAAGAAGACACTGAATATTTATTTTAGGGCTTTCATGATTTCTGTTTAAAGTATGTTAAGAAAATATCTTGTGGCTTGCTGTGGAATATGCTATAATCAGGGAAGCATATGATCAGATGGCAAATGAATGTACATACATACACATGTTCTCCATCCTGTGCCCTTCCTGTGGTTTGGCCTGTAAATACTAGAGTGACTATCCTGCAACTCAAGATGCCTCTGAATATATTCCCTACCTCCTTATTCATCTATCAATCTGAGGTATAGAAATTAATATTATGCTAGGGAAAATACCATAAGAAAAATAATTGGTAATTACATACTGAATAATTTTGTACATTGAAAGACCAAATAAGTATAGGTTTGGACAAAATGAGTCATTCACTGATAAGCAAAATTTAAAATCATCATTATAGTTGGTTAAACTGAATTTGTGCAGACTGTACCAACCATTGAATATTGGTAAAGGGATTAACCACTAGCAACTAGTATTTTATTGGCTTATTACTCCAGTCTTCAAAATGCAAGATTTGCAGACCCTCAAAATTGCCCAAAGACCCTCATTGTTAATTTTGGTGACTCCTCAGATACTGTTTCATCATCTTGGAGAAATCCTTCTGTCTGTCTGGGATGTGCAGTTCTTTCTATAACTCAGCTGAGGAAAATGTTTTGCCATTAGCTTAAAAGTGCATCATCAGACTGAGCTAGAGATTATCAAAGTACTTCTGCAAAAACTAATTAAATAATTCTTGTGTTTCTCATAGATTTCAAAAGGATGACTATGGGGAAAAGACTTGGAAATAAAATCCTTTGCTGAGTCTTGCTTCACATCTTCAACTTAGAATTGGCCAGTGACCTTGGCTGCTTTTCCAAAGAGTTTTAGTTAAAACAAAACATCTTCCAAAGTGTGTTAACAGTCATCTAAGAATACAGCAGTGCCCCTCACCCCCAAAAGTGACGGAGTTTTCCCCCTAAAGGTGTGTCCTTCATGTAGCCTCACCTATCTGCTAACAGAAATGCCTCCATTAAGAGGTGGAAAACAAGATCCCTTCTTTATGAAGTATAAGCAGGGAGAATCTTATAACCCCATGACCCATAGTGATATTGAAAAGGGTTAATAACAAAAAAGAAATGGAAAATGGATATATGGAAAAGAAAAAGAAGCCAAATAGAATCTACAGCCTTTTTTCTATGCTAGTAATTAAACTCATGGCCTTGCACATGAGCAGTCAGCGCTCTGCCACTGAGCCACGGCCCCAGCCAGAGCCTACCCTTGTAAAACACATTGTTCCCTACACCAGCTGAGGAGAATCAGAGCTCTTTCATTCCCGGTTTCCCCAGAAGAGTTGCAGAGACTGCTCCCATCTTATCTGACACCAGGCTAGGAATTGTTCTTCCTGAGCAGATTGGGAGAAACAATGGAAGTAAAAATCACATGGTTCTTAGTATTGCAGGGGCCTGTTGTATCTGTTACTGTTTTGTGGTCTGTTTCTTCCACAACCTCCTTTACTCAGCCAAAGCCTGAGAGTCATAGTTTTATATTCTTTATCTTATATTCTCTACAAGGATCTCAAAGAATGGCCCTGTCCTCTGAGGCCTGACTTTGTTTGGAGACTGCCTCCTTGTCTCTGACTGTGCTTTTATAGAAAAACTATATGGTCAGAAGGGCCCACGTTTGATCCCCAGTACCAAAAAGAAAAGAAAAACTGTATGGTTCATTGGATTTGCTCAGATGTGCATTGGACCACAGTAGTGGTCACAACCCAAGCAATATAGTAGGAACCACTATAGCTAGGTTTGGGGAGGCCAGCTCTACTAGGCTGCTGGAGCTGCCTAGATATGCCTGCTCAACTCTCAGGTTCAAGCTGCATAACTTGGAAAAGGGATGTCTACCATTAATTGTTGGAAGATCTGGCTTTATCATTAAACAATGTTTTCTGATATATTATTTAACATCCTTCATGTAGGTGTATGAATCTATTTCAGTTTTTAGATATAAAAAGACCTAGTATTTCATACCTGTTACTTTCTCATGATGCACAGCTAGTAAAATTATAGCAAGTGAAGTACTTTTGCATTTGTTTGGCTGTAAGTAACAGGAAACTCTACAGTGGCTTAAATCAGAACATGGGGTAGTGGAAATCTATTATTCCAGCACTCTGGAGCACTGAGGAAGAGGATTCCAAGTTCAAGCTCAGTCTGGGCAACTTAGTGAAATACTGTGAAAAAGGGCTCAGGATGTACCACAGTGTGAAAGTCCTAGGTTCAGGCCTCAGAATCCAGGGAGTGGAAGACAGAGAGAAACAGAGACAAAATGAGAAGAGAGAAAAGAAACCTGGAGGTAGGCAGCTAGCACATACCTGCAGGAGTCCAGGTCTGTAGTCTTTATCCTCATGTTTGTCATAATGCAGAGGGTAGTTTAATGGCAGTTGTACTTCCTGATATTAGGTCAGAGTCTCAAGCAAGCCGGAAGGTTGCTCAGGAATAGAAAAAGCCAGTTTGAGTTTATCCTTTTTAAACAACTTTCAAAGAAACTGCAAGTAAATTCAGCTATCACATGATCAGCCATAGTTGGGGAACCAGGCAGAGAATGTATTTTAACTGAGCACATTGGCAGTGCTAGTGAGGATAAGCAGGGCATGTAAGGCACTTTCTTAGCTTTCCAGGCTGTTGTGCATTTCAGAGTGATAGCCATTTCATCTAAATAGCTCCCTGTGGCCTTGAGTTTGGCCACTGACTACAAGACAATCATCTAGTAAAATTTACCCTTTTTTATACGGTACTTGCATATAATAAGCTTTGATTTCAGCATCTTTCTATGATTAGTTATTTATTTAGCTGTTGACATTTGTGTGTTGTTGTCTCCCTTCTTGTCTGATTGTTGATTATAAAATGTTCCTAAAATCTGCACTACGTGTCCTTTGATCACAAATCAAATTAACAAAATTAGTTATTTATACTGAAGCTTATTTTCAGCAAAAATCCATCTAATTCATATTTAGAAGATCTTTGTGGTAGTAGAGCTAAACCCTGAAGTTCATATTTTGGGAGCCCTATGAAGGGCAAAATTCTAATCAAATCTACATCCCCATGATTCTCAAAAATTTTATTTGTTTACTTAAAATCTGTGAACAAAAGAGCAATGACTATATGGTCAATATTATCAAGGTAAAGTTTCCATAATAAATTCCCATGAGAACCTTGTTTAATATAGATTCTCAACTTCATATATGCATATGTGCATGAAACATTTCCCAGGTTTGACCAGCATTATTCTGGATGCTCTTTGCAAAGTTAGTATCTATTAAGCAGTAATAAACTTGGCATATGAAACACAGTAAAAATACAAGTTTGATAGTAGCAGTTGAAAAAAAGTGGTGGTAGGGAGGGCAAGGGAAAGGAAAACAGTGAGACTCAAGATTTGTCAACTATAGGTGCAAATTCTCAATGTTGAATGTGATCATAATGTATATATAAAATGTAAAAATAAAATGAATTAAAAATAAAAAATGATATCACATTCACATTGTTTAAGACTAATACTAGAAGCCTGCGACTGCAGTTTGAGAATGACTACTACTTGGTGTAGACTTGAAGCACTGCACTTAGAAATGCAGAATCACACAGTTATTCTAGGCTTTACTGAACCCACATTTATCAAGATTCTCAGGTGTCCTTCTGCCCATTAAAGAGTAAGAGTCTCAGATCTTCAGATTCTATCTTCAGATCATCTCTGACACCAGCCATCTTGCCTGATTGTGACTTGGATAAAATTTCAGCTTTAGGTGAACTAATACTGAACTAATTATCTACCCGGTGTAGTTGTAACTGTAGCAATCATGTTGTATGATGTACTGACCTCTGGCATTATTAGGAAATGGTATTCAGGCAGAAGATTGTCAGCTCCTGGTAGGTCAGTATTCTGTTTAGAAAAGTGTTGCAATGAGTTATTACTTCTGTAATAGAGAGCATGGTCAGGGGATCTAGCTCTCTGGTGCTGCCTGGCAAGCACAAGGTCCTGAGTTCAATCTCTGGTATTGCCAGAGGGAGGGAGGAAGAGGGAGAGAAGGAGGGAGAGAAAGAGGGAGGGAGGGAGGAAATAGGGGGAAAACAGAGGGAAATAGTTTTCTTGGAACATAGTGTTTTCTCCCTTCTCAAAACATCCTGAGTGATACATGGGGCATGGGAAATAGGCAAGATGGGCCACACTTTAAAAGAAGTTTCAGCCCAACCTAATAAAGTGTTTGCAAATTATATTAGTTGGAACTTTCTGTCCTTGAGCTACCGTAGGAATTCTTTCTCTACTGTGTTCTCATCATGTGAATTTGGCACATTATCCAAGCACTGAAAGCTTGAATTTCCATGTTTGAGAATGGAAGCCAGTAACACCTATCCTACATGAGTACTGTGAAGATTAGACAGCGTAGTATTGTGTATATTACGAGGAGAGCTCAGTTCACCATCCTTAATGTTTTCACGAACATCATCATCATTAAGCAAAATCTCATTTACTCTGTGTATTTATCAGCTCCTGAAACAAAACTGTCCCCAAAAATGCATAAAAATAATAAAATTTTACTAACAAAAACACATATCTGACTTAAAAGGAATCATCCACATCTTCAGGACTTTATAGCATTAGATAATAGGATGGCATTGTTTTTGGTCAAGTAAATGTCAGGTGGTAGCTTTGTATAGAGAAGCTCACATTCCAGCCTTGAGAGATGCTGCTTTTGTGGAAGATTTTGTTATTATTTCTGCTATTCTTTCTGGGATTGGTTGTGAGAGTTCCTTGGGTCTGTCCTCTTGGTGCCAGGGCTTTATAGACTATAGATGGGTTTCTCCTTTTTCTCATCCACTGGGAAAGGAGGAAAACATCTATTCCCAGCTTAAATATTTCATTATAAGTGGTTTAAATATACCATGAGCTAAACTGGGCACATGGCAAATATATTACTTCAGTGGGAAAATATAGTTTGTGCTTCAATTCCCTTAATCATACCTCAAGATAAAAAGTGACATGGGTGTAAACTTCGAGTACCAAATCCACTTGGGAATTGAAGAATGTCTATTTCTACTTGATCAAATAGGCTATTTAGGAGATAATTTGAATTTTAGTAGAGTTGGCAATTGGTCTCTTATGTGCTGTTTTCATTTCTCCTTGTATTGTAATTGTGTCCTCAAGGTTTGACCAACTGACTCTGCACCTATGATGGGTATCTGGATGTTCTTGCCACAGGTGGCCTCATGAACCCTGCCTAGGCACTTGACACATGGCAGCTGACAGTAGGCATATGACTTTAGCGAGCATACTGGAGCAAACAATGGCATTTGGATCTGATAGTATGTGTGGAGGCATTTTCTTAACTCTGACAACCCTGAACAAGGAAGAAAATAGTCTCCTCATTGAACTCGTATAGGAAGTCATGGTGAAGCTGACATTGTAGGGAGTAGAGCAGAGAGGCTGAAGAGAATCTGGATCTTTGAGATCTCTGAATTTTTATTACCAAAACCAGAGGGCTCTCCTACATCTATTTCTTCAGTTGTATTAACTGGTATGTTTCTATTTTGCTGCATTTTCTTAGATTTTCTGTTTGTTTGTTTTTAACCATTGAAATCATAGCTGATACAGAAATCTGAGAAAAGTTTTCCTTACCCATTGTGTGGCTAGAATCTTTCAAAATCTTTTGTGACCACATGTAATTCACATATGGATGGGGATCATGAATCCACTTTTGACTACAAAATACTTTGAGGAGTATCTCTGACATACCTTTCTTGAATGTTGCAGCTGATGTACAGCCTATAATTTTTTATGGGTCTTTGGTTATGTTCTTTTATTGGTTAAGCTTTCTCTCCTAGCCATTTCTGTCTTGAAATAGTTAGCTTGATCAGATGAGTACTTTTCTAAACTCTGCAGGGACATGGGGAAAGTTGTGAAGGAAATGAATTTATTTTTCTTGTTAACTAAGAAAAAAGACTGAACCTGGTCTCAGTAATTGGTTGTGTAACATGATGTAGAAGGATTTGGTATAGGTGTGCAAAGCAATAAGCTGAATTCTGTTTTCCACTGGAATGGAGGCCAAGAGAGAATTGTGAGACCAGGTGTCACAACTGGTTGGAAATGGGTTTTGTAGCTGAGTAGTGCTCTACTGTATATAAAAAAAAATACATCTGCTTATCCATTCAACAGTTCGTGAGCATTTAGGTTGTTTCTAAGATTCAGCTATTAGTCTGTGTTGCTATGAGCATGGGTGCACATATATCACTGTGGTATGATGCTGTTAATTCTTTGGGGAAAATACCAGGAAGGGGCATAGCTGGGTCAAATGGAACCTCTAGTCCTAGTTTTTTTGAGATAGCTCCACACTGATGAAAAAAGAGTTCTACTCATCCATAATGGATGCACCTAGGGGCCATGGTCTTAAGTGAAATAAATTAACACACGTGTAAATATCATATTGTTTCTCTGGTGTGAGAAACTGGAAGTATAAAAAGGACCAAAATATATAATAGATAATGGGAAGCAGGAAGAAAGTTCAAATGGGAAGGGGCACAGTGGAAGGAGAAGGAAGAAAGGAAGAAAGAGAAAATGGAAAAGAAAAGATAAAATGGAAATAAAGCTTTTGTAAATAGGGGAAGAGAAGGGGGAAGGAAAATGGGAAAAATAAGAATTAAGATAGGTCATAGCTAAATTGTATCATTAACTTTATTTTTTTTAAAAGTTAGTGATTAAAGTACAAAGTGTGTTTAAAGCCTTTTACTTCAGACTACTAACAAAATCTAAGTCTTAGTATATATAAAACTTAGTATAGTATACTAAGTTTTAGTATATTGCCATTTCCCAAGTCATATTAATGTTCACTACTTTTGCCAAATGTCATTTTGATGCTTGATGATTTATCTCTGCTACAAAATTCAACATTGCAAATAAAGTTATTATCCAGAAAAACAGCTGAGATGTGTATAAATTTTAGATGGAACAAGTAAAGGCAACCTGTTTTTAAAAGTTCTCAGCTTGAGGGTGATTTAATGCTGTGCTACCTTATAGATTGTATTAAGTGTCTTATAATTACACTGTCTAATATTTTAGTGTTCAGTTTTCCAGTGTGGTATAACAATTCAGCCTAAATATTAGTGGCTTGAAATGATACCATTTATTTTCATCATGACTTTGCAATTCAGGGTAGGACTGAGACAGCTCCTCACTCTTCTACTTGGTTGTCACTGGGGTGATGCAAAGATTCAAGCACTGAGAGGCTGACCATGACTTCTCTATTTCTTGCCCTATGCTGTCTTACCAGCCTGTACTAGAAGGTCTTCAAGGCTCACCCCAAACATGACAGAGAGCCAGGAAGATGTGGTGACCTTGGCCAGGTAACCTTGCCCTGGCTCACACAGTGCCCTGCTGCTGCTTTGTCGTGGTGGAAGAGAGCCACGTAGCTTGGCTCTATGCAGTGAGAGAGAACTGGACTCCACTCTTTGATGTGACAAGTGCTGGTGAATGTGCTACAAAATGAGATATTTTTTAACTATTTCATTGAATATCAGTTTCTCACATTTTTTTAAACAGGCTCAAAATACAATTAATAGGTTTGGAATATAATGTAGTTGTCAATTTACATAAAATCTCATCATATATCTCAAGACATCTTCTACAGTTATGTAAAGTAATACATGTCATCCGAAATTCTTTTTTTTTATTGAATTCTTTATTGGTACAATTTATATACATCTCAAAATCACATATAACATTGGGAAATTTGTACCAGTATATGCCACAAGTTAATTCTCATTTTTCCCCATATCCCTACCCACTCCCCCCTCCTCCCCCCTTTATACATGCTCTTTTATTTTCTTTCTGTATCATATTTATTCCTTCCCCTCATCACA
>PVIC010032291.1:0-20770 GCA_004025085.1 Thryonomys swinderianus
AGTCTTCACTTCTTTGTTGTAAGGTGATGCATTAGAAGTTCAACTTTATGTGATATCTAATAATGAGTTAAATGTACAGATATTACTTTCTCCTTCAAACAAGGCTATGCACAGAGTTGCTTCATGAAAGCAGTTGTATTGAAACATCAATAAATAATGATAAAAACAGGTAAAGTCCTTCCTTGGATAAGAATGATAACATCACAGTGCCCCCATTTTCATCTCATTCAGGAGAAATGCTAAGACAAAACTGGCCTGGATACATACCTAGTCTTTGCCCATGAACAGTGTGTAGACAGTTCCAAACCTGTTGCTCTTGTCATTCTGGAAGAAAAAAACACTGATATAAAGAGTCAAACAAATATTTGGGACATAGCTAGGCTGCTATGTAGTATAAGTCCTACAACACGGCTATGCTGTTCCAATATTTCCAACTAAAGCGTTGTCTATCTCTAAGTCTGGGATTTCCTTATATGTGAAAAATGGAGACTCATACAACAAAATAGCCATCCATGTGGAGTTTTTTTTAAAGATATATTCATTTATTAATATGTACATTCATTTTACAATATTACTTTTTTTTTTTTCTTTTTGGAGACAGGGTCTTGCTTTGTAGTTCAGGCTGGCCCTGAGCTCACTGTGGTGCCCAGGCAAGCCGCCGCGAACTCAGCAATCCTCCTGTCTCTGCCTCCCAAGTGCTGTACAATATTACTTTTAATATTCATCAAAAAACTAAAGAGTTTTTAAGAATTTTTCAAAGTCCTGTACTGAAGCCTTAGCAATCTCTCGGCAAAATACTTCATCAGGAACAGGCAGGGTTTTATATCAATTCCCCTCTCAACCATGTTCATCCTGAGCAAACAAATACTAAGTGAAAGCAGAATTCATTTCCTTGGGCTAACTGTGGAAATGGGCAACGGTACACTAGTGACGTGTGTGTCATTTTTTTATTATAAAACAGAACAAAAAATAAGTTCTCTTTTGATGCCTAGAGCAATGGCATGTTTAAGTAGGCAAAAAATGCACAGGTGGGCACTAAGAGTTAAAATTAGGTACTGACTGGTAACACTTGCCAAGGCTTTCCAGTCTGAGAGGCACACAGTGATGGTCTCAGTGCCATCCATCCAAGACACACAGGGGTACATATTTAAGTCTCTTAACTGTCATAATTTCTTATTTGTCAATGATTAAATATTATCCAAGGAGAGTATAGAATATATTATTTCAAAATATGTATCTAACCTTCAGTGGAGCAAAGAAACCAGTGCATCCTTATAGAGTTATTTTATGATAGTGGGAAAAAAAAAACTATTAAGTAGTACTCTGAGGAACAGGCTCCGGACTTGTCTCTTTCTCTAACTTCCTCAGTCTCTTGGGGAAGTTGTGTAAGCTCCCTGGGGCCTCTTTCCTCATCTGTGACATCGAGGGGCTGAGTTGTTTCCTTTGGGGCTTTCCAGTTATTACACTTCACGGGTACGAGGCTTTTATTGTCACTTGCCATCAAGCTTAATTTTCTTCAAGAATCAATCTCTTCACCTTTGGAATTTTGTTTCATTGTAGAAGTCTGAGAATTTATCTCTCTATCAATAATTCTAAATCCTTAGTTTCGTTTTCTACTCAAAGTCAGCAAAGGCCCTATTTTTAGCAGCTCCCCAGAGGGACGGGAAGAGAGCCTCCTCGTTGGCTCATTGCCTCTGAGAGCTGGTGCACTGAAGCCTGCTGTTCCGGAGCTCAGTGCCCGTCTCCTGCCTGTAATTGTCACCGAGGTCAGCAGAGGTTCGTCACCTCTGTCAAACCGGGGAGTGAAAATGAGTTTTCTCATGTTGAAAGCTGACTTGAGTTTGGGTCCCTGGGGCCCGAGGTTATTTGACACTGTCTAGCGAAGGAACTGCCGCAGTAAACATCTGTGAAGAAATGCACAAACAGGGGACTGGCAGTTCCACCTTTGTTTTTATGCCTTTTTAAATTAAAAGGCTTCATGAAAGGAGACCATAGTGGCTTCCAAATCTAGGTCTGTATAGCGTCCGTGGTTGCATCTGTAGAGCCGAGCGGACACTCACACTCTTAAACACTCGTTTTCTGCAAATGCCTTTGTTGTAGGTCGGGCATTCAGAAGCTCAGCCAGGCGGCAGAGGCAGAGGAAGCGTGGATTATAGGCAGATGCCAGATTTACAGATTAGAGATCTTCCTCAAGGATGAAGCTGTAGCACTGCGCTTCCCCTCTCTCAGATGCTACATTACAACTCCATGGGCAACCGCACCCAGGCCTGAGCCCTTGCGAGCTGCACTATTCAAGGCCTCAGCCACTTGTGAGCTCTAACCAGATGACAGCGTGTGGCCATGATCCTACTGATCACAAAGAACATCCTCCGTCTTGAGCTAGAGTCTCTTAGGCCTGAGCCACACATGATTTTTACTTTTGACTCCTAGATTCAAATGGACCCTTCTTTAGTCTATTTCAGTTTGGTTTGACTTTTCCCAAATCATGTTTTTTGCTGGTGGTGGGGAAATTCAAGAACGAGCTTAAAACATTCCCACCTGTGTCAGCAGGACTTATACTTAGAAATTCAAAGGTTTTTAAATTCATTTTCTAGATAAAAGTGAAAATTACTGTCAGTAAAATTTTTGCTAAACTTTGTAGTGAAAGAAAAAATTATTTTCAACAATAAGACAGATATATGACAAAAATTGTTTTCTTTAATCCTCACATGAAATAAATTGCCAATCTGCTTTATGGGTGATGAAATTAAGATATCGAGAGGCCATAAATGTAAGGTTAGTTGGTTCATAAATTTAAGGTTAGTCCAATCCATGAAGAAGCGTCGCTGAATTCATTGCACATGTGATTAAAACCTGAGCTCTCTCCCTCGTCCTAACAATGCTCATTTTATTGGGCTGCACGTTTCTGGCCGCTCTTGCAGACCCTCCTCTCATGATGTGAACGGTCGCCCCCTGCCCCACTATTTGCTCTGCACGTCTGCCCAAGGCCGTGGACAATTCTCTGGATTCACTTTCACTTACTTCTTCCTGACCTTACCACGCTCAGACCCCTGCCTATGTGTGTCCTCTGGGTTTGACGTATTGGCTTTTCCTGAAGACACAAGCACTGGTTCGCTGGTGTCTGTGCTAGTCCCAGAAGTCCTTCTGCTAAGTCAGGGCTTCTTGGGGCCAAATCAGAACCTCGCTTTTACCGGCTGGGTTTGTGTTGAGCAAAGAGGCTGGGCAGCCAAAAGATGGAATAATTTACACACTTGCCCATATATATTTCCTCTTCATTTATGATTTATCTTTTAAAAGATTTTAAGGCTGTCAACTTTCTGATGTTATTTTTTTCTATTTATTGACTTTGGAAGGCAAGAGGTTTTGTAGACTCTGATAGAGCAGAATATCATCAACTAGAAATATCATTTTTGGGGAAAGAATTTATACATTTCACTCCTTTTTTATCTGTGTTGAACCGCAAAGAGTGGAAAATTGAATCATTTACTACTATCTGGTCAACAAATGTGCCCACGCCAGCAATGCCTTATGAGAGCTGCAGCAAGTCCAATCCATGATTAAATACAGATTTTAACCTTCTTGCTTCACAAAGAAAATGAGATTTGTACCACTGACTTTTTTCTGAAATGTTGAACCCAGCAAATTCTCATCCTGATATCGTTTTCCTTTCTATCATTTCTATTTGCATCCATTAGCATAATGCTGAAAAAGGAGTCAACCTACTTTTTTTTTTTTTTCATAACAGAAAAGTGAGAAAAGTAGACTACCAGGCACTCTTTTCAACTGCCTATTACTTTAGGATATGGGGAGTGAGCCACATTAAAAGATTACAAGTTTGTTTTATTTTTCCTTAAGCTTCTAGTCTTTGCATGTTTCCTATGTCTAACTGCAAATACTATGCAAAGGGCAAAACATTCTCAAATGCGCATCGTGATGTGTCAGTGTAAATTCATATGTCCTGGAAAAGCAGATACAAAACATCTAGTAAGTGCCACCTCTCTTCTCAAACTCTGCTACTTACTATGTCACTTCTACTGTTCCATGTGGACAGTTTTACTTGCCACAATCCCCACTGCACAGAGACTGACATTCTACTACAGCCTAAAGCCAAATTTCTTTGTATTATTGACTCCTTTAAATCAAACCAAGCATTTGCAAAAATAATGGCTAAATAATGAATGTAAAGTAGAGCCGACCCCCCCCCCCCGCCAGAGCTGAACAGTGCTTCTTTGATCGTAAAAAATATTTCTAAGGAACAAATATACATGCGCTGGTATAAAATATTAAGATAATCGAGATTGATGCTATCAGAAATTCATAAAAGTGATTTACTTTCCTTTGAGTGTAATAATAACTATATACTTCATGAGTTTCTATGGGTTATACTAGTGTGACAGTTCAAATTATGCCATATCAGCCTTGCCAATGGGTATTTCTATTTCACTGCCTGTATTCAAATTAAATATTTTAAAGGAGTGCATGAACTGATTGGAGTGCTGGTGGAGGTGTCAGTTAACTTACGTGAAATGACCCAATAAACAACTTAATCTTAAAAAAAATGATCACGCATTTAGCTGAGCAACCAGCCAGTGATCAATGCATTGTTGAATGTTTTAATCATATGCCAGATATGTTTATTTACTGAAGATAGTGTCAGGGCTCTGGATTTTTACGTTCTAGTGGAATAGATCTGACTGAGCCTGCAAACAAAAGTGAGCTTCAGTTTAGCTCAAAACATTTTGTTTACCAGCGTGGCTGCAAGACATGTTTTGTTTATGTCTTCGGTGTGCTTATGGGGACGTATTAGAACAGACAGATGTGCTGACTATTTGCTTTTTTCCCAAACAGCATGTAAATTAAGCTTCATAAAACGGTTCTGGCAATACATTCTGGTGACTGACAGCATCTTTCTAGACTTGGATTCTCCCATACTCAGGTACTGAGTGCTAAGAGCCAGAACTCAGCAGGGCGTCTTACCTGCACCAGGATGGATTGGAAGGATTTGGACAGAACTGAGGGGCCTCCGAATTAGGGTTTAAAAGGAACGCAATTTGTAGAGGTGCTGTCAGATGCAGAAATGGGGCACAAAGATAATGTCTTAGAATCAAATGCAGCTATTCTCTTAGTTACTTTTTCCCTTCTAGGCATCTATGCCCTTTCCCTACATTACCCAGGCACCTGTTTAAGAATAAAAGAACGTGAGCAAAAGTCACTTGCTTTACTTAAATGATATTTCATCCAGAGAGGAGGGAGGCTGGTTACATAAGCCAGTGTCTGAGACATTCACTTCCAGCAGCACTTAGGTTCTCTGAAGGACCCGAGGTGAACACGGACACCTTCTTGTTCTCTGACTTCCACTTGGCTAGTTTCCTGTGGTTAATGGAGTCTTTCAGAGCAGAATCGATTGTTTTTCTGCTTTCCTACTTGCAATCTCTTTCCAGTCTAGCATCACCTTCTAAGACGGCGGATAATAGCCTTTGAAATTCAGTCACCTTTGCTTCCAAATACTGAACAGCGGTTATGCCTCTACGGTCAACAGCCCTCAAAAGCCTTACAAGAAACTTAACATTTTTATGTCTTAAATGGAGATTTATCAGAAACAGAGCCTACCCAAAGGATCTGAACATTGATATGTTCATTGAACATTGATATAAATTTATATGTTTATTAAAGAAAGGCTCCCAAGAGAAAATAGTAAACCATGCAGAGGGCAGGGCAAGGACACAGAAGTGTAATTTTAGGTCCTAGAATGAAGAGGATCCATAGTCAAACTCTGATGAAATTACAACTGAATCAGCCCCATTTTAGGCAAAAATGCTGGGTATTTTTACTCCCCACCAGTCATTTGGTGTGGACTACTGTGGAATTTTGGATGGAAGATGGTATGTGAAGCTCCTCACAATCTTTCCATGGATATGGAGACTCAGTGCCCAAAGAACCAACCTCAGAAACTCATAAGCTCAAGCTGTTAATAACAAAGCAAAAACAGACTGACTGACACAGTTCCAGAGAGATGCTGAAGTGGATCACATGAAATCTGACAGGGCTTCTGAGTTCCATTGCTGTATACGTTGACTTTTTAGAAAAAAATAATTGATTTCCTGAAGTCAAAGGGATATATATATATATATATATATATATATATATATATATATATGTCCTATAGTCCTTTAAACAGTGGTGTGTGGTAACTCAAATTTGCAAGAAAGAGATCTAGAGTCTTGAAGTTACATGACAAATTTCCCTATGTTATAGGGCTTAAATCAAGAGCAGCATGCTGCAGGGATTAAGAACCTGATTTTTTGGGCCAGAGATTTAGCTCAGTGGTTCCAGCACCTGCCTCGCAAGCGCAAGGTCCTGAATTCTATCCCCAGTAACCACATACAATGCTGCGCATGGTGACTCACGCCCACCAGCAATCAATACCACATACCACAGTGCCGGGCATGGTGGCTCACGCCTGTAATCCCAGCACTCGGAAGGCAGAGACAGGAGGATTGCTGAGTTCGCAGTGGCTTGCCTGGGCTACATAGTGAGCTCAGAGCCATTCTGAACTACAAAGTGAGACTCTGTTTCAAAAAAAAAAAAAAGGAACCTGTTTTTTGGGGAAAAAGTGGAATATTACTCTGCCATAAAATGATAATTTTTTAGTTATTTATACTCAAATGGACATACCTTAAAGATGTACTCCTAAGTGGAATAAGTAGGCCACAGATGTATAAATATCATAACTTTTCTCTAGTATGAGAAACTGAAGATGTAATTGAGTTCTAGAATGGATGATAGATATTGTGAAATCCTAAGTATTCAAAGGGAAATGGGGTTTAGGGGTAATGGCAAAGAAAGATCTTAATGGTTAAACATAAAGGAAACAAAGCTTGTGCATATAGGGGTGGGGTTGTAGGGTGGGAAGGGACAAAAGAAAAGTGAGAATTGAGATATATCCTGCTACAAGTTCTCAATGTTGAGCATAACCATGATGTGTATATATAATGTACCAATAAAGATTTAAAAAAAAGAAAACCTACCACCTTTCTCCTAGGACTCACACATTTCTCCACAAATGATGTTTTGAATACTTTGGATATCTGTATTTATCACATTATTTAGAATCTTAGAACTGGAAATGTAGCTCAGCAGTATAGCACATGCCTGTCTAACATGAGGCTCTGAGTTCAATTCCAAGTACAAAAAACAAAAAGCAAAACAAACAAACAAAAAGAAAAACAGAAAGGAAAAAGCTAGAATGTTAAATCAGGGTGATATCTGTACAGTAGAAGGACATCCTCATCTTCTGATTAACTTCTAGGCTCACAGTGTTGCAGGTCTAAGAGAGAGAGAGAGAGAGAGAGAGAG
This sequence comes from Thryonomys swinderianus, assembly GCA_004025085.1. NCBI lineage: Eukaryota > Metazoa > Chordata > Mammalia > Rodentia > Thryonomyidae > Thryonomys > Thryonomys swinderianus. The sequence goes on from PVIC010032291.1 coordinate 7,357, forward strand.
GAAAATAAGAATGTCAAAGAAGAGCCACCATTGCTAAGTTAACAGTTGATTCTAAATGCGTGCAGTGCATACTGACTTTTCCTTCTCTTTTTAGAATTTTTAAGTCTCATCAGAATATAGGCTACTATAAATCTTCTTTCTCAAATATGAATGAGTATACCTTAGAAAGACTTGACTAGCAAAATAAATGCTTTAATGAGAGTAAATATTGATAGGTAAACAGAGATATAGATCTTCACTGAAAAATGAGTTTAGAAAAGAGATGTGCAAGTATGTGTTAACTTAGCAACAATATAGAAACTAATCTTAGACTTGATCAACTTGGGCACCTCAGTGTGAGTAGACAGTGCTGGCTCTGATATTACAGGAACTGGATTCATGACCTCTGTAGGAATTTGAAGCTGAAGCCTGTCCATGAACAGCATTAAGTCTTTTCTGCTGCATGAAGTGCAGAGCCTCACATCTCAAGGAAGGGGTAGCCTTCAGGGTTTATCTGCAGCAGCTGTTCCAGGGCTCTATAGCCAAACAGAAGTTCATGAAGGGAAAATAACTTTCCCACAGACACAGAGCCAATGGGATGACCTGGGAGGTCCTTCCAAAGAGTGACTTTTCTAAGATTCACTTGTGGTGTGTGATCGTAGCATTGGCCATCATTCATCGGGATTTCTAAAACATACTATCAATATCAGGTTCAGTCTTTTCTAATCCAGGCCCCACGCTGTGCTTTCCATACTTGGATGATTTCCTCTGTGCTTATACCTTCTAGTGACTTCTCTGCCCACTTCCTGTCCCTTTCTAATATGCCCATACATGTCCACACCAGAACTGTCAATTTACTTTACATCAAATTAGCAATGCTCCTTTATATTCCTGTGACATTATGTGGGTTGCTCTCTTAGAAACATTTTCCTTGGCTCAATCTGGATTCATCTGACAAACATAGAAATGCTTCATTTTCATGCTCCAACCACTTCTCTATATATTTCTGCCAAAGTATGTATCACTAGCTATTGTGATGGTCTGTTGATGTCTCTGTCTTCCTCAGCAGTGTCTGCTTGTTTATACAACAGAATCCTCACCTCCTTATCATTAGAACAAAGCAACTGTCATAGAGGGAAATGTGAGAATCGTTGAAAATATGAGAATGAGGATACTTATACCATCAACATATTTTTGCTCTCTGGATTTCTAGCAGACTCAAATGAAAGAGACTATAAAAAATAGGAATTCCAAGTGCCAGGCGTGGTGGCTCACGCCTGTAATCCCAGCACTCGGGAGGCAGAGACAGGAGGATTGCTGAGTTCGAGGTTTTCCTGGGCTACATAGTGAGCTCAGAGCCAGCCTGAACCACAAAGTGAGACCCTGTCTCAAAAAAAAAAAAGGAATTCCAGAACTTGTGAGCAAGAATTCAACAAGAATACAGTAACTATTGTAAAAAAATTATCTAATGTCGATGAATGACAAATAACAAATGGATATTATCAATAAAGTTCTACCACCAGTTTTCCATTCAACAATCATTTCTATCTCACTAACTGGAACTGTTAATATTCCCTGTCCCTCAGTTTAATCCAAATCCCTTGAATGAGTCTTGTTCTTTTCTCCCACTGAGATATTTGCATATGGCCTATCTTTTCTCTGTAGACATTTCATGGCTTTATCTAGTCTTCACAAAATCAGATGGTTTTCTGTGCAGCTCCCCAGAAATGTTGTGTCCTGTAGGAAGAAGTGACAGACTCTTAAAAGGGCAAAAAATAGGTGAAGTATTTTTTTTTTCAAATTGAATTTATGGGTACATTGAGCTACACCCGATGATCACATTCACCATTGAGAATTTGTACCTGGACATGATATATCTTGATTATTATTTTTTTCTCCAATTCCTGTGCCCTACCCTCAATTTTTTCCCCACCACTTATATTAGCTTTGTCTCTATCGAAACAAGTAGGCACACATTTTATATATATAAAATATTTATATGCCGGGCATGGTAGCTCACGCCTGTAATCCCAGCACTCGGGAGGCAGAGGCAGGAGGATTGCTGAGTTCTAGGCTTGCCTGGGGTACACAGTGAGCTCAAGGCCAGCCTGAACTACAAAGCGAGATCCTCTCTCAAAAAAAATTATGTATATATATCTATGTATATATGTACATATATTTATATATACATATTCATATATTTATGTGTATGTATGTATACACATTCATGTCTCTAGTGTATAGTTCAATGTCTAGCTCCTAACATAAACTCAGTACACCATTACTAAGTAAAAGAAAGAAAAACACTATTCATATTTTAGCCAGTACTTCAAACTTTCCCTCAAGTGGATGTAACTTTGAAGTGTATTGGAAATGGTTCGTTATTAGTATCTGTTCTGTTACGGCTTTGGGGGAGGAGCATGCTTCTATCTCCTCTCTGCCACATAATACACAGATAGGTAGCGGCTGGGTAATCAGTGAACGTCAGGCATGAACACGACTTTGCAGCTGAAGCTGATTTTGATCGAGTGAGCTGACTGCGCAGCCAAAGCTCTTTGTGAATGCAGATCTTGCTCTGCTTCCTGACTTGCAGTGTTTTTCAAAGTCCATGCTTATTCCCCGGAGGACACCGCCCAAGCCTGTCTTGTTACTGCACAGATAGACGTAAAATACGGGGTCGACAGATCTGAGACAAGGGGCATAACAGGCTCCACTGAATATTCTCATAGAAGAAGAAATCAAAGACTTGAAAACTCAACCTTCTAACACTGTTTTTTCAAGTATGAAAAATATAATTGTGATATTATGTATTTGTGTCTCCTTCCTCTGTTTTTTTTTTTTGCTCTTCCTTTTGATTTCTCTCTCCTTCTCTCTCAAACAGAAAGAAGTTTGCTAAATCCAAAGGGTAATGAACACATTATGCACTTCAGAAAATTACTCCAACTCCATTTCAACCTATTGATAATATCTAAATAAATCCATCTTAGAACTCAAGTTGACAAGCACTTGTGCTGTTAGAAAATAAAACACTTCTAGATGTTTATCTAACAGCTTGATTCACAATTTCATTGGCAGTATACATTAATGGTTCTCTCTAAATAGGGCTTTATTATTTGCTAAATTGTGAGGCACAAGTTAGGTTTTATCATCACTCTCAGATACTAGATACCGTGTGTTGCTTTGAAAATATTTGTCAGTTTTCATCCATTGATCAGACATAAGTGGTTTCTCAGATTAAATAAGTTCAAATGAGATTTGGAGCTGTCAGTTTTTCCTTTACTTTTTCAATCATTATTTAAATTATATTTCTGTGTCTACAGCAATATGCTACTTTTTAGAGTGTGTGTACAGTAGCTATTTACATAAAAAGACCCAATCATTTAAAAGCATTTTAATCTTGTGTTTGCTAATTGAAGTATGCACTTTACAGTAGTGTCTCCAGATATTATCGGTGATGGGAATGGAACTGTATCTGATCTAACTGAACTTCCCTAGGTATACAGTGCTTGTTTGGACCTGGTGACAGTAAGTTTTCATACACCCATAAGAGCATTCACTTGTAATAATGGAAAGGATATTCTGCCATGAATATCACTAACACCACACTATCACAAGGCTTCTTTCACTGTGGGTTTAAAGCCCACTTGACCCTTGAGGAAATTCCTATTCAATTTACCAGAAAGACCTGACCTTCTCTAATCTCTCAATTGTTTCCTCTATCCATTTTAGTTTGGATCTAGAGCGTCCTCTGCTGGGCTAAGTGTGTAAAGAAACTCTCGGTTTGGCATTACTGGAAGCTGTTGGAAAATTGTAAGACAGCGGGACCTTGAGGAAATAATCCGGAACTGAGAACATGACCCGGACGGGTTGTTTTTGTACTTGCCCCAACTTTGTTTTCTGGTCACAGTGAGCTGAGACATCTTTTTCAGCTACACACTCTGGCTGCCCGCTGCTGTGGGGTGGCTTTTCACAGGCCCAGAAGGAATGGAGCCAACTGATCGTTGACTAGAACTCCTGACGCTGAGTCAAGATAGACACTTCATCTTTTTAAATTGCATCACAACGGGTATTTAGTACCGTATAGAGAGCTAACAACCTTTTTGGATCAAATGTTAATGTTCCAATGGTTAGTTGGCTTTCGCATCTCCTCTTGTCCAGAATGCTGAGCAGCACTGATTCACTGTCACACACCAGAAAAAGAAGTCGCGGATTTTCTCATTTATTTTCCCACTGGCTTTAGACTAAAGATAATGTAGGTGATTTCTGCAAACGCTTCAGTGCTCAAAAGAGGAGGAAATGCAGTCAGGACACCGCAACAATTCGAAGAATTATTCTGAACCTAGGTTAATAAGGACTTTCATATTCCTCACAATATGTTGTCTATCCTAATTCATTAAGATCTCCATGATTTTAGCAAGTGATCTTCAGAACTAACTTCCTGAATGAGTGACACTGACATTGCTCGGGATAAATCACTTTGTAAAATTCATGGGAAGTATTAAAAGAGGGCCAGAGATTTAGCTCAGTGGTTCTGGCACCTGCCTAGCAAAAGCAAGGTCCTGAGTTTGATCCCTGGTAACCACATACAACAATACCAGGTGTGGTAACTTACGCCCACCAGCAATCAGTACCACATAAGAAAATGCGGGGCATAGTGGCTCATGCCTGTAATCCCAGCACTCTGGAACTCAGAAGGCAGAGGCAGAGGCAGGAGGATTGCTGTGAGTTCAAGGCTAGCATGGGCTATGTAGTGAGCTCAGGGCAGGCCTGAAAAAAAAAAATATATATATATAATACACAGAGTACAATGTATTTTTTTTTAAAGATAGGGTCTTGTTTTGTAGTTCAGGCTGACCCTGAGCTCACTATGTAGCCCAGGCAAGCCTCAAACTCAACAATCCTTCTGTCTCTGCCTCCTGAATGCTGGGATTACAGGCATGAGCCACCATGCCCAGCACTGTATATGGTTACCAGGGATCAAACTCAGGACCTTGCACTTGCGAGGCTGGTGCCAGAACCACTGAGCTAAATCTCTGGCCTGCGCAACGTATCTTTAAAAAAAAAATACTCCATTTGTTAAGCACCAGAACACTCAGAAGCTTCAAATGGGAGGGTAGTTAAATATATCTATAAAACAAAGTTAATAAATAGATAAATAAATCATATTACACAAACACAGAGTATACACAGCAACCTTATTTTTTGTAAAAAATCATTAAAACAAACAGTGAGTGTGAATGTGAACATAAATACTCAGTAGATTGACAGTTAAGGGTACAGGTTCTGAATTATCTCCTCTGGGTTGACTATTGGTTAGCGAAAGTTATTTACTGAATAGGTAGTACTAACTAGAAAAATCTATTTCACTTCTTTTTCTTTATTTCTAAAGTTTCTAACATGAAAATACTAAAAACAGCCATGCAGTGTTACAAATAGAAACTGTAGCAGAGAAGCATTAAGGGTTTTTTAGACATCATGTATAGAAACTGTTACTGCCAGTGGTTATATTTAGGTACTTCAGTTTTCACTTTGTTTTTCAATAATGAACATGACTTTCCAGCCACCAATGTACACGTTGAGAAAGGTCTTATTTAGTGGCTCTGCTCCACATCTGGTCAGCACCATCAGGACTTTCACTAATCTCTAGCGGTGCTAGGTGGGCATATGCAAACATGTTTTCACAGGAATGAAATACAATACTCTTCAATATAAAACTCAAGCTCGTGTTGTATCAGTTAAGAGAGAATTCTCAGCAAGTATTTGTCCAAATTTGAATAGAACCAAAATATTCTAGATTTTACTTAATAGGCCCAGATACGACACTAGAGTTGCCTGAGTTTTAGGGAAACATTTTCATAAAAGGCAGAATATATCTCTGATCAAGGAAGTCATATTTTACTAAAGGAAACCTTGACACGTTTTCCAAGGATCCATATTCATTCTTGGTTTAGATGTTCAGACACTGCAAGGTTTTTGACTCTTTTTTTTTTTTTTTTGACTTTTTAACCCGAGCACCATCTCATTTGTGTGAGAGTCTCAAAGTTTGTTGAGAATTTTTACTTTCAATAGGAACTTAACATAATATCTTGCACTGTATTGCATTTCTGGTTTGGCCAACCTTCCTTTTAGGTTGCTTTCTGTGCTTTTAAATTCTAGCCCCATTACTCTATTCTAGATATAGTGTACCCTTCTTCATGGTTTAAGCTGTTGGCTGCCTAAATGCCTTTTCCTTCCTAAAAAATAATAAATTGTCACAGTGTCTTAGCTAGTAATTACGCTATCAGCTTTTATTCATATTAGGTGCCTTAGTCCATTTGAGGTCTTAGGAGGTAGTAATTTGGAAAAGCAAAGTAAGCTCTTAATTCTGTCATTTATAAAGGGAATTATCATTGTGAGCACTTGAAGAATGCCGGGAAATGTGCTGAACACACTTCAGTGTTAATCATAATAGCTATTTTATTAAACACTCCACGCAAGTTAATTTGTGTATATCTATGTTTGGAATTCTCAACTAAAATCAATGTTGATAAGAAAACAGAAGAACCACTGTAATGACTGTAATGTTAAGATCATATTCTTAGGTCAGTCTGGAAAACACATGACCAGACATCATGAACTAGATTGACCATTTTTTTTTTTTTTGAGACAGGGTCTTGCTTTGTAGTTCAGGCTGGCTCTGAGCTCACTATGTAGCCCAGGCCAGCCTCGAACTCAGCAATCCTCCTGCCTCTGCCTCCCGAGTGCTGGGATTACAGGCGTGAGCCACCACGCCTGGCTAGATTGATCATTTTATATGTACTTCTTGTTTTGGCAGTGATTTGACATGGAAGTTTCAATGCTATTAACAAGTACTCACTTAAATTACTGGCAAATGTTTCTTAATGAACTGACCACAATGACTTCCTACAATAACTCTAGTCTTGAACTTTCTATTTATATTCATTTATTTACTATGAAATTAATGGTAATAAATTCCATTTATATTTATTTATTTATTTATTATGAATTTAATAGATTCATTTGCTGGAGAAAGGTTTTAAGGTAGGTATAAAGAAAAGGTATGCATCTTTCTGCCAAGGTTTAAAAATAAATAAATTTTTCCAGGGTATTCAGGTCTATCTACTGAAATATTCACATGAATGGAATTAGAATCTTGAGAGAACACTGTGACTCTCATTTCCTTTTGAAAAGAACATGCATGGCTTTGTGGTTTCACAGCTTTGTGCTTGATTGTCCTGAGTTCTATTTCCTTTTTTGGATCAACCTTTCATTCCATTTAAGAGGATATTAGATAATTCACACCAATATGCAAAGGATACTTCTTCACAAAATATCAAAAAATAAAGTTTTCCCCAAAAAGAAGCTATGATCATTATAAAACATATTTAATATGTAAGACTTTCTACATATATTATTTTATGATATCAGGATCTTCATTTGCCCATTCAATTACTAGTGACTCAGTGCATCCCTTGTTCTAAGAACTGTATTTTAGACAACAGGAATAGAGTTATTTGCACAGTAAATACAAATCTTTTTGTCACCTTCATGTCCCTCACAGTCTAAATTGGGACAAAGACGTCATCAAATAATTATGCCCACATGCGCAATCCAGCTGTCCCTGCCCTGCCGAGGGGTTTCTGGGAAGGTCCGCATGAGGAGCAGTGATGGAGCTGGGGCCTGTAGAATTCTCAAAACTAGTCCTAGTCCACTGAGGATTGAAGAGGAGCAGTTCTAAGGGAGTGGGGAAAGCGTGGGGATGGCTGCAGTGAGTTTAAGTGCACAGAGAAAGGGAGTGGAAGAATTGCAGGTGGCCTGACACAATGTCACAAGAAGCACAGTGTCAGTTCTTTTCAGTAGAAAAGATTTTCTTTGTGGAAATACCATTAATTTAAGAAGTGACATTTATGATACCTTTCTTCTCTTTTACTTTTCAAAACTCTATCATGAAAGATTCAGAGCTGATTTCAGCCCAGAATGTGTAAGCAAACTCATTGTGCATTCCAAAAGTCACAGGAATAGTGCAGTAAAATGTTGCTTTTTCATAAAGTCCTCAATAGTGTACTGTACAAAGTAGTATTTTTGGAATTCTCAGGCAAAGAGCAAAGGAAAATAAAGGAAAGAAAGAAGGAAGGAAGGAGAAAAAAAAAGAAAACGAAGAAAAGAAAGAACAACATGAGGAAGGAAGGAGAGGGAAGAAAGGTATGAAAGCAGGAAAGAGAAAAAAGAGAGAGAGAAAGAAAGAAAGAAAGAAAGAAAGAAAGAAAGAAAGAAAGAAAGAAAGAAAGAAAGAAAGAAAGAAAGAAAGAAAGAAAGAAAATTAAAGTGGATAAACCATGCAAAATAACCAAAACTGAAATATTTAACTTACATTTTTTTAAGAATGTGAGGTTAGACTGATTATGCAGAGTGCTGTATATTTCTGTATATTTCAATTGTGCCTATAAATCAGATTTTTGTCTTCTTATAATTAATTTTAATCCCTTTTTATCAATCAACCACTTCTGTTCACTAAGGTACTTCACCTGTACCATACTCTTATCACTTTTAGAGAACTACCAGGATCACATGTCAAATTACAATAACAAATGAAATAATTTTGGTCAAATTTGTTATTTGGGGGGATCCTAAAAGCATTATTTCTCATATTTTCTCATCATTCAGCAATATTGATTACCTCAAGATACTTTAAAAATGAACAGCTATTTAGCTGAGAAAAAAGGAGTAAATGCTGTCATTGCGTAGATGCTGATGTTTGGGTCAGGTCTATCAGGTAGCAGTTGGTAGCGATAGAGATTGAAATTTGGTGGAAGTAGAGAGAAATGGTGTTGAGGTGCATATCAATAAACTACTTCTGAGTACTGGGTTACTTTAAAATTTAGAGGCTCTAAAAAAAGACTGACACAACTTAATTCTCATTTTCCCGTTGTGTCATATACTGGTACAAATTCCCACTATCGAATGTGATCATGTTATGGTGTGTATATACGATGGACCAATAAATATAAAAAAATTTTTAAGAGTGAAAGAGAGCGATACATACTAGGAGACATTGGCATGTGTTGTATGTGACTGTTTTTGTTATTGGGGTGATATTATGGGTTTTTTATGTGCCTGAATTCATCAAACCATATCTAATAAATAAATATGTATAGTTCTTTGCACATGGATTGCAAGTATAACTCCATAAAGCTGTAAAAAGTCTTCACAGCTTCCAGTAACAACCATTATTATTGCTTGAAAGACTGATGACCAGGAAGGTTCATGGCAAAGATGTGTTTGCTGCAGCCAGAAACCAGATGTTTCCATTTCAAATTAGTAGCAATGAAAGGTGAGGGGCAAGATACTAGAATTATTTACTGTAATTCCTCTCACGGAACTCAGAGAAGATTATTGTCATTTAATTATTTTCATTTATTGAAAAACAAAAAGGACTAGATAACTTGTATGACTGCTGAAGGGTGTATTGAAGGAGGGCAAAGAAGAAATGAATGAGCAAGAGAAAAATAATTTAGCTATAATATAAAGGGAGGGTTTGCTGTTGGAGATTCAGCAAAACTCTGTTAAGTAGCTTTGGATCTTAAACACTGGTGCTTCCTAGGGCCTGATGCATGTCCTAGCTCATCCTCACACTGACAAGAAAGGGCAGCATCTTCCTTTGACTTTCCAGAGAGCCATTTATCCTCAAGAGCTGACTTTTTTTTTTTTTTTTTTTTTGAGACAGGGTCTCGCTTTACAAAGCTATGTAGCCCAGGCAAGCTTCAAACTCAGCAATCCTCCTGCCTCTGTCTCCCGAGTGCTGGGATTACAGGCTTGAGCCACCAAGCCCAAGAAGAGCTGACATTTTAAGAAGCTCACAAAAAGGAAAACCCAGTGAAGAAAGTTTGATGTCACTGCAATTTGAGAAAGATGACAAAGTCAGTATAACTGATAACTTGATATTTGCTTTCCTGAGATTACTTTGTCACATATAAAATTAACTTCCTCTAAGTAAATGCAGGTATATCTCCTGCCATGTTATTCTCTAGTCTCTTAAAAAGAATTCTCTTGTGAATCTACTGAAAGACTTTTAAAAGAACTAATAAAACGTCACAAAATGAACACACACAACCATTTTATTTCTTAGACACTGCATAGCAGTAAAAAGTACACTAATGATTGCTGGTATAGCGTATATTAAGGAGACAGAAATAGTTTCAATGGAAATTTTAAAGAAGATATGTTCTAAAGGGTATTCAGCCTAAAGTCCAATTTGCTAAATCTTCCTTTCAGAGGAAAATAGGAAGCAAGAGAATGGACTCAGCAGGGATGCAGTTATATAGAATCATTCTCACTGTTAAAGAAACAATCCAGCTAAAGATTCTGCTGAAGTAAAAGGCCAGGACGGTTGCATTCAATTTAGGACCTTGACTATTAACCACCTAGACCTTTAAGAGAAGGAGCTCACATCAATCTAACTTCCCTTGTTTATAGACACCAGTTTTCAAGGCTGTAGTGGAAGTCAGTGTTAGGGCTGAAACTTGCAGTTCTCTTCCCCGGGGATTCACTGGAGGATTGTTTCAAATTTCAGTATTATGAAGAAACGATGATAGTGATAGTTAATATGTAGTTCATATGTCAACTCCGCTGGCAAAAGACTTAGGCCCTTAAAAGTCAAGAAGATGACGAATGTATTTTTGCAGAAAGAAGCCAGTTTCTCTTCTTGTATGTACTCAAACAAAATGATCAGTCCCTGCCATCCCTCACTGTGTCCAACTGCAATAAGTAGAAAGGCCTGTGTCATAGCTGCCTCAAGGTTTCAAGATACTTTCTCTGTGTCTAGAAGACCTCAGGAGAGAGAAGTTCCCCTCTTACTGCCATTTTTCTCTAACTCTGTGTTCACGTTTTCTAACATACTGAATACAAACCTCCCTTCAGTTCTCCCCACGGTCTCCACGTCTTGGCATCCTGTCCCACGTCTGCCGGAAGTGATTTCTGTTTCACTGAAACTTCACAGTTGTGTATTATTTTTCTAGTAACATTGGCCCGTCTTGGGTTTGATATCCCAATACACAGTGAACTCCTTAATGATCGAGATAACCATCCTCAATTTGTTACAGGGATCTTTGCGATATCACATTGTTCTATTTGATCTATCCTTTTATTTTGTACATTTTTGTTTTACGTTCACAGAATCTGGAATTTCAGTCAAAGTTCTAATTATCTCTTGCACGTTGAAGAATGATTTTTTTTCTTAATACTCAGGCTTTCAAGTTTTTAAAAAAATCTCATACATGGAAATTATAATGACTGATAACAGAATTTTTAAGTTTATAATGTTATACTTCTAGTGTGTTTTTTAAAAGCTTCTGGTTCATCCCAGGCATTAGATAACATTATTGGAAACTTATCTTAATGTAATAATACCTATGTAGTAATTATCAAGCAAAACTACATTTAATTTTATAGACAGTGATCATATTTTTTAATGGTCATACTATTACTCTTGCTAGTATCGATACCGAGACGTGGGTCTATATGGAACTAATAGTTAAATGGCTAATGTTTAGTGGCCAATAACATTTCTCTTTAGATCATCAAACCTATGTCTTCTCTTCTTTATATCACTGTAATTTCAGCACCATCAAGATGTCAGTCCAGAGGAAACAGTATCGTGATGGCTCTCCAATGTTCAGTCTTTTCATTCATTTAGTCTTCCTTCTTTCTCACTGATTTGTACACTTCCGTTTTTCTTCTTCCCTCTGTCTTTTCTTACTCTGGAAAGGAAAATATTTCCAATAAGCTTCCCTAATTTTTTTTTTCTGTTAATAAAAGTCTCTACCTTGTTTGCTATATATTAAAATAATATTTATCTCACAGCCCTCTTACATGAATCCGGAACTCACAGAAAGGCAAAGAGAAAACTATCTCATTGACATTGTACCTTATATTAAAGTGCATATTGTAAGACACTGTGCAACATTTGAAAGTGGCAATACTTTTATGGGAGATAACCCACATAGCTCAGTAAATGAAAGAGATACCAGTTTGTACAGGTGTCAGGATGTATCAGCAGGGGGCCACTTGTGACCTTTCCCAGCTGGCACTTACTCACTTTTAAACACCAGTGAGAAAGAGATATCTTGGTTAGTCTTATTGTGATGTGGAATCTGCTTGCTTGCCTGCAGTAGCATCCGGTTCCTCTTCTCATTGCTATTTGACATGCACAGATTAATTTCTACCTGCTGTCTGGGAGCTCCATTAGGTTGTTTGCTGTGACTAACCTAACAAACCTTGGAAGACCTTTCTATTTAGTTTCTCAGGCAGGTGGAGGACTTTCCAAAGAAATTTGTGTAGAAGAGCCGATGCTTTTTGTTGTGGTGATGATTTCTTTTGAGTCTTGGGAGAAAAGGCCTTAATTTTTGCCTTGTAGAAGTCACTATATAATGAAATTGGAAGGTGAGACATTGTAATTGGACTCTTTGTGTTTCCACAGGATTTTACTGGTGGGTAGTTGCTGACTGAGCAGTCTGCCCTGGAAAGGACATCTGGAGACCTTCTGGTTGTCTTCTTTTCACTGTGCAGATTGTCTCGCTATCTCTTCTGTGGATATTTCATGGTTGATTTCTTGGGATATTAAAGAGTTTATATCAAATATCTACTATGAGCTAAGAACCATACTGTAATGGCCCAATTGTAAGTTTATCCACTCTTTTACCACTCATTTGCAAGTAGATAATAGTAGAGCTTTTTCACTGTGACAATTTTCTTAGAAGATCACGAAAATTGTAACTTTTCCAACTGGTTCTAAAACTGTTTTGTAGTTTCTGCTTGAATTGTGGTTCTGCACTACTGCAACAACTGAAGAATAATTGTACCATATTTTTGTGCATAAAATAGCATAATTCTTATAGGCAGTGGTCCCATAATTCTTCCACAGAAAAATAATCTATGCTTCATCATTGCTTTAATCTATGACTGTGGAACACTGCCCTTGGTAGAAAAGGCTTTGCTGCAATAAAATCCTGGAAACATAGGCTGTCTCAACTCAAAAGTGAGATGGATTGCACACATGAACTATATTCCTCCACTGGAAGAATACAAAGCAATATAACCTCCTAGTGATTTTTTTTTTTTTTTGAGACACGGTCTTGCTTTGTGGTTCAGGCTGGCCCTGAGCTCACTATGTAGCCCAGGCAAGCCTCGAACTCAGCAATCCTCCTGCCTCTGCCTCCCGAGTGCTGGGATTACAGGCCACCCATGCCCAGCCCTAGTGAAATAATTTTATCCTTGTTTCTGAACTAAAAAATACACATTTTTTTCAATGCAACATGACTTCTTTACAAAAAGAAACTAAACAATGACTGACAAAAACTGAGAAACATGCCACACTAAACTTCATAGACTGTAAATTACATATATATATATATATATATATATATATATATATATATAT
>PVIC010032292.1:0-20801 GCA_004025085.1 Thryonomys swinderianus
GGGAGGGAGGGAGGGAGGGAGGGAGGGAAGGAGGATGCAAGCAAGCAGAGGAAGACAAAGTCCTGGGAGGAAGAAGAAAAGGGAACAGCCTCAAATGAATCCTGGTATGAGGCTTGCTTGGCTCTGCTTAGGAACCTGCAGGGAGCCTTGGGCCTGATTTACAAACAAATTTGCTTCACTTCCTGCCAGAACAGAACTTCCTAGTGACCAACAATTTGGATCCTTATACTCAAGATGAAAAATCGTCCCTAGTGAGGCAATGTCCTGTTTCCAGGATTGTCCAGAGGGCAGCAGGAATAGTGTAATGATACAGAGCGACCCTCAAAGAAAAGGGCTGCATCTCGTTAATTTATGGGTTCATTTAAAATTTCATTCATTCATTCTCTCCAAAAAATTTTAACCATCTACCTTATTATAGGCACCATACTTGGCCCCTGAGATTCAATGGTTAAAAAACAAAAAATAGCTGGGTTAAAAAACAAAAAATAGCTCACGCCGTAATTTCAGCACTCAGGAGGGACAGGCAGAAGGATTGCTGAATTTGAGGCTTGCCTGGGCTATGTAGTGAGCTCAGGGCCAGTCTGAACTACAGAGCAAGACCCTGTCTCAAAAACAACAACAACAACAAAACAAAAAACCAACCCCTTCACACACAAATAAATAAATGAAACCCAGAAATGATCATTCTTTTCAGGAGCTTGAAGTCCACTGGGGCAGGGAGACAGAGGTCCAATCAGATGATTGACTATATCGGTGAAAACAGTGTATAACAGGTCACTGACCTTAGGTAGGATTTTGAGGCCCGTTTGAGAGTGAATGACCTGAGGGAGGTGGCAGGAACTATTTGGGCAGCAAGGTGGGTTTGGTGAAGAGTTGGGTATGGAAAGGGAGGGAGGAGATGAGCTCTTTGGTGTCCTTATTGATGACCTTGGGGGTGGTGCTGCTGAAGGGTCCCATTTGGGGGGAAACCCCACAGTTTTACTGGATGTGTCGACTTCGAGGTCACTTTGCATGACCCTGATTTGGACTAAATGTTTGTGTTCTTGTAAAAATTCCTGGGTGGAGGCCTGATCCCCAGTGTGATGCTGTTTGGAGGTAGAGATCCGGGGAGGTAACTGGGTCATGAGGTTGGAGCCTCCAAGAATGGAACTGATTTTCTTACCCGTCACATGATGGTCCAAGAAGATGGTCCCGTCAGATACTGGGCCCGTTCATACCTCATCTCAGACATCCTGGGCTCCAGAACTGGGGAAATACATTGCTGTTGTTCAGTGTACCCAAGTGCAACAGTGGCACATTTGTTACACACTAAGACAAAGGGGACATGGGACCTTTGCTGGGTCCTCTCTGCCTTGGGGCCTCCGTAGCCCTACTGCTCCATGTCCAGCCGCCATTAGGAGGGGTGACTGCTCCTCAGCTGAAGCACCCAGGGCCTTGACTTCGATCCTTGCATCCCTCACCCACTGTAAGAGTGGAGGTCTTCCTGAGGCGGCCAAGTCAGCAAGGACCATCACAGGCAAGTCTAAAGCGTCTCTGCAGCCCTACTCTCCGTTTATAGAGCGTGTAGGCACCGGACAAAGCTCAGACCAACTGTGAGAAAAGGAAGGGTCTGTGTGTTCCTTGCATAACTGTCTGAGTGAATCTGTGACCCTGCTCTGGCCAGTTCTTGCTTGTGCGCTGTGCCCGGCGGAATGCAGATGGGGATCTTGGCTCTTTTGCTTATTGCTTTTCTGTGGTTCTCAGCACAGTGTGGGCTGGCTGCGCTCAGAGGATGACTGCAGGCTGAAGGACAGCATGAGGGAAGGAGGAGTGGAGGGGGCGGCTTCAGCATTTAGGAAATCAAGACCCTCTGGATGCTCTAGCAATGACCCCTCACGTGGAGCTGGCCAGCTCTGCTCCTGGCAGTCAAATGAAGGGCAGGGCGCCCACGCAGGCTGCCTGCAGGAGTGCAGCTGCTGGCCCTGCTGGGGGCCGTAGGCCTGCTGGCGAGGGGGAGTGACCTGGCCCTGGCCCTGTCCTCATTCATTATCTCCCGACCGGCTCGGGGCTGCTGCCCCGTGCTGCCTTCCCCGTCACGTCACCGGGAATCCCCTCACAGGCAGGCCACAGGAGGGGCCGGGCAAGCTGCCTGGCCAGGAAGAGTCTTCAGATCTGGCTGTGACCTGCTGGTCAGACACAGGAGCCAGGAACCTGGACCAGTTCAGCCCTGCCAGGTGACAGAGAAGGGCCAGAAGGAAGAGAGGAAAGGGAGGAGAGTAGGAAAGGGAAGGGCTTGTGATTTTCCAGGAGTACGGGAGCCAATTTGTGATTCAGGGCCTCCAGGGTCCTAGCAGATGCCAGTGGCGCCGGCCCAGACCCCCGTAATACGTGCCCATCCCTAGCTGCTGTGTTGGGTGGACAGGCTCGCAGCTGCGTCATTCTCTGGAGAATTGTTGCCTAGCCTAGAAAGGCTCTTCTCACCCCTGCTGCAGACAGCCTGTAGCTGGTGACTGGCAGATGGAGAGGTCAAGGCCTGGCCCTGCCTTGTGCTGTGGCTCATCCCTGGGGTAAGACCAAGGCACTTTCATTTGGCTTCCGCTAGCCGCCACCCACCCCCCTTCATGAAGTCAGCCGTTCGGGCGTTCCTGTCTAGGCTCTGCTTTCAGGGTGGACCAGAGATCCTCCCTCAGAGTCAGGCTCATTTCTCATATCTTGCCAGTGACCCAGCTGTTCAGTACTGGACCTGGGTTGCTGAGACATCCGGCACCATGAGCACTTTCACAGGGGGCGGGAGCATCCAGCACCTCCGCCTGTCAGCGGCACGCCAGCACCCAGCACGGCGTCCCAGCCTCTCAGGCCAAGACTGACTTCTTAGAGTGTCTACTTGTGCCCTTGAGGAGTCGGATCCTAACTCAGCCTCTGGAGGTAGCTGGGAGACAGGGAGGGGCAGGACAGCCCAGTTTTGGGGTCACAGAGACCTGACCGCCCTGCCACTGTGAGTGTTGCTAACTTCTGTGGCCTCCGATTTCCTGTGGCAGAGTGGAGAGGTGGAGGGTAAGGGCGCTGCAGAGGGCTGGCAGGCTCTTCCCACAGAGCCTGGGCGGGGGAGGCCTTGGCAGTGCCGAGGCAGACTAGGTACTCGGTAAGAACTAAGTATGCAATAAGAGCCCAGGAGTGCTGTTTTCCTCCCCGCAATGACTCCTGCAGACTTAGACGGTAATCACAGTGAGGCTGCTGTAATCTGGGGAGGCACCTAAAGAGTGACCCAGCTGTGGCAGATGGACCCAGGGGCCTCGTCTCCAGGCGTGGGCCCGGGAGGGGCAGGCGAAGGGACCCACCGGCAGTCTTCCTCTCAGCCCACGGCCAGTGCCCTGCAGCAGTCTGCTGCTGGTGGCTTGCTTGCGTGCCAGCCCATTTGTCACCCTGTCATCGGCTCCACACTTGAGAGCAGATCCCCAGAGATCGTGGACAGAGCGCACAGAACAAGGAATGGCTCCCCCGCCCCCGCAGGGCTGGAGAAGGGAGGCGGGGATGGCGCTCGGTGAAGAAAGACCCAGGCCTCTGAGAGGGCTTTAGACGGACTGCAGCTGGCGGCAGAGCCTCCCACCGCTGTGTTTGCACGGCCTGCTCATTTAGAATGGGTTTTCGTTTGTAAATGATTGGGGAAGAAAGGAAAGAGATATTTTGTGACAGTTTAGTTTTTTGGTATGAAATATTATTAGTCATAAGTAAAGTTTCATTGGAATGCAACCACACCCATGCCTTGACCTGGCGTCTGTGGAGACTTCTGCGCTACCGTGACAAAGTGGAAAGGTGGCGAAGTGACTTGATGGCCCCACCAGGCTGAAAAACTTCACTCTGTGGCCCTTTCTGGGTTAAGTTTGATGACCCTGACTGACACCACCAGTCAGGCCAGCCACGAGGGCTTCTCTGCTTCTGCCGCACCCCGCTGGTCCGCCACTCCCTTTAAATGCATGGTAATGCAGCGGGAAGAGTCTGATTAGAAAATTCACACTAAGGTGTGGGTGACTTCATGTTTGCACCCTCCTCTCAGGAGGCAACTAAAGGGATGAAGCTTTTAATGGTGAAACCTGAGGAACTGTGGAACGTGTGTGAGAGAGACAGAGACACAGACAGACACAATGACAGAGACAGAGAGAAGAGAGAGGGAGGAAGAGAGAATCCTTGGATGCCTCTGGGCCCAGGACACAGAGACACAGATTCTCTGGTACCAAGAACCACCTAAAGAAAGAAGGTGCTGGGCCAGACCCTGGGAACAAGTCACTGCTACTCTCACCAAACTGCCTCGCCCATCAAACCATCCTCAGGAGGTCCAGACCCCCTCGGTGTGGCCTGAGGCTCTCTGGGTCCTGGCCACTTGCGTGTGTCCAGCAAGCAGTCCTGCCTTTGTCCTCTTTTCCCTGTAGCCTGGGGCTGAGGGCCAGTCACAGCTGCAGAGGGACCGGTTCAGTATGTGACTGTTGGTTGGCGTCCTGGGATACAGCCTCAGCTGCCTGCGCCTGGATCCTTACCGGGCTGGACACCGTGGCAGGCTTCCTTCGCCTGTCAGTCCCTGGTGCCCATTCTCAAGGGTCATTCTACCCCATATTGAGGAGAGCTCCTCGAAATGATGGCCCAGCATGATGGACCCTTGCAGTCATCTTCACTAGCTTTGCTTCATCTGGGCCTTTTCTCTACATGGCTTCCTTCCCTCTGGCCTCAATTCCACCCCATCCTTCTGGCTTTCACTCCATACATGCCAAGCTTCTCAGAGGTGCCCCAGTGCCTGGCTGCTTCACTGCTGGGCCTGTGTGTGTATGCTCCAGAATGCTCCACCCTGGCAGCTCCGTGGCTTCTCCGGGACTCCTGCCTTGCCTCCGTAGTGGCCCCTGACGTGCTGAGCACCCTATCAGGGTGGCCTCCTGGGTCTGGGCTGCAGAGCAGGTATTGTGGACTTCCCACCTCTGGGGGGCAGCAAGGAGAATGGAGACACCATAAAGCCCTGGACTCCTGCTGGGATGCTTGTATATAGCAGTGTCTGTGAACTCCCAGGGCAAACACTGCAGAGCCCTGCCCAGCTGGTCCTCTGGTTTCTGTGGGTTCAGCTTCCACCATCTCATACCTGCTACTTCAGGGACAGCCTGAGCCATTTCACCTGTAAGGGACTGGGGAGTATCCCATGGCACAGCCTGGGGACTTTGCTGCTGCCTTGCCCTTTGTCCTGCTGCCCCTATTCCTTTGCTGCTTTTTCCTACCAGTGTTTCCTAACTATTGTCCTGTGCACCATATCCTTATCTCAAGTTCTGCTCCTAAGAAAATCTGACCCAAGGGGTATGGACAAACTGTGTGAGAGGCCAGATAATAATTATTCTAGGCGTTCTGGCCAGGCTCTGTAGATCTCCATCTACTCAGTTCTGCCATCATACAACATTTTACAGTCACAATGACATGTATATGAATCTGCATGGCTGTGTCCCAATAAAACTTTATTTACAAAAACAGGAAGTCAGCTGAATTTACCCTGAGGGCCATAGTTGCTGAACTTTACTGAAGACCAGAACCTTCCTGGGAAGCTTGGTGGTCTAATACATCCCAGCATTTATACACGAGGAGGCAGGTACAGAAAGGTAGTGGCTGCTAAGTGGCAGGGACAGCGGGTTGTCTGTGATGTCCCAGGGCAGAAATGCTGGGGCTTAGGCTGCTTAGGTCATGAGTAGCTCCTGGTATCTCTGAGGGTAAAAGAAAAAGGGGGACAAGGTGAGATAGTCTTGGTTAGTTTGGCCTCACCCCGTCTCCACAAGGAAGTCTAGCAAATGTATGGGAATA
The DNA here is from genome assembly GCA_004025085.1 of Thryonomys swinderianus. Taxonomy (NCBI): domain Eukaryota; kingdom Metazoa; phylum Chordata; class Mammalia; order Rodentia; family Thryonomyidae; genus Thryonomys; species Thryonomys swinderianus. Next base: position 5,806 of record PVIC010032292.1, read on the forward strand.
CATTTTCTCCTAAAGTTCTGGGAGATTTCCACTAAATTGTTAATTAGTTCATTCGCCATCCTCACATACTGGGTGGACTGCGAAAGACTCCTGGAATCCTCGGTGAGGCCGATGTGTTGAAAAGATTTTTAAAAATAGCACCAGGCCCTTTGATGAGTTTAGCACTAATTACCCCAATGCTCTGGCACCTTGGGCGATGTGTGGCATCGGCTGCGTGTCCCCACGCCCCGGTGAAGTGTTTGCGGAGAAGGGAGGTGAGGTCCTGGTGCACCTGCATTTCCCAGCTGGGAGTGGGAGGCTGGGTCTGCAACCTGAACGTGCTTCAGATGCGATTTTAGAAACAAACCCCACCCTCTGTACACACTCAGGGGCAGAGTGGGGAAGAGAGGAACCAGAAGGACCCCAGGCCAGTGGCTGTGAGCACTTTGGATGTGTGCACCAGTGATCACGCACTTGGAAGTGCTTTCCCTGCAAAAACCATTTATATATTCATTCAAGGCCACATCCATAGTATCCATAATCCCAAGCTTAGGGTTAGTGATTGTTAACATTTGGTCTATGTTCTAGTCTTTTGCCTGGGCATGTATTTATTTACTTGTTATGTGTTGATAGAAAAAATGAAATACCAATGTGCATATTGGTTCATTTCTGTGAGATGTTTTGATTGTTTTTCCATATCATTGCATATTCTTCTACAGCATCCTATAGAGAGACATGCATGCTCCATCCTTTGCTTGTATGTCTATTATATTCTAATTTATAGGCCAATTTCCTACTCCAGATTTCCACAAGGCTCATTGTTTTTTTCTTCCCTCAGGTCTCACATAACCCTCCCTCACTAGCCATACCTTCTTCATCATTTCCATCCTTCTCTGTCCATTTTCTGTTCATTTTTCCTTGTCCTGGGTTTTGAACCGAGGGCCTCGCACATGCTAGAGAATTGCTCTATGATTGAACTACATCCCCAGCCTTTTTTATTTTTATTTTGAGTCTGGTTTTAAGTTTCCAAGGCTGACCTTGAACTTACAGTCTTTTTGCCTCAGTGTCCTGAGCAGCTAAGATTATGAGTAAACACCACCAAGCCCCAGTATTGGATTTTATTTGGGGGGGGGCCCACTTAAGAACTCCTAAGACATGACATGACTGTCTCCTTGACTCAAAGAATCCAAGTTCTTTGAGAATGAGGGGTCTATTATTTTGTTCAAGGCCACAGCCATAGTATCTGAATTAAGTTGCTGGTCACGTCCAAGGGGCTCAAATACAATTTTGGAAATGAACTGGTTTTGCATGTTGAGTATGGGGTGCAGGCCAAGCCCTGGCAGGTGTGCAGGAAGTTGTTCTTTGCCCTCTCCAAGGACTGGCTGGGACAGTGGGGAGGTGCAGGTGCAGACTGCTGTGGGTCTAAGCAGGAGAGATGCTCTGAGGAGACAGAGGCGGGAGGCAGGAGACACTTGACCCAATGGCTTTTCCAGCTCGCCCTCCAGTAGACAACAAAGGGCAGTCATCACATCGCCCCTTCTTCACCCTTTCAGTTCCCTCCCCTGGACGCTGACCCTCCTGCCTATACACAGAACCTCCCTTCGGCTCAGATTCTCAGTTCCCAGCTAATCATTTGCTAGAGCCAGGCAGTCGGGACTCTGCAGAGAAACAGGACATTGCTTTCCCTGCACTTGACTCCTGAGCTGTATTTCTGTTCTCGCCCATTTCCCCACACAGCAGCCAGTGCTCTAGCGCCCCCTGAGTGTTCTCCCCACTTCAGGGTGTTCTCGTGGGCCTGCCTGGGCTGCCTCTGCTCCTCTGTGACCTTTCCCACCATAGCAAACTCCTGCTCATCTGTCCAGATCACTTAGATCTCAACTAGAAGATACTCATGTTCCTCCTCATCCTCTCATCCTTTTTATTACATCGCCTTAGAATTCTGTTTTGTTATCCATTTCCCTGACTAAATGTCTTGGCGGCCACAGGGACTTGGAACTGCTATTTATCCTCAGCACCTTGCTTGATTCTGTGGAGCAGCGAGCTGATGATGATGAATTAGGCCCTGTATGTGTTAGTGGAAACGCCTTCCAGAGGGATGCCTGTGCAAGGCCACTGAGCCTCAGTGCCAGGGCTTGGCTTTGTCCTAGGCCAGGTGTTATCCATGGTTTCCAGACAGAGCCTCCTTTGTGTGTGAAGAAACGACATCCTTACCTTGGCGACCAGGTCCTATCACATTCGATTGTGTTCAGCCAGTTTCTGTAAATGAGAATGTTTCAATTGGGTGGCAGCTGCCATGGTAACTGGCTGAATTCTAGAATTCAGGGACTGAGGAGAGGTCAGAGACAAGGTAACTTTCCCAGAGCTCTTTGTAACTTTTGCAGGTATCTGGACATTTACAGGAGGGCTGACTGCCCAGGTATCCCCTGATGCTATCACTCAGTGCTTCCCTCTCCCTGGGAAGTGATCTTAAGGGACTTTATGGGCCATTTTGGGGTATTTCCACTTGCCCCCTTGGGTTCGGGTAGTCTGGGGCTCGGATGAGGCAGGCTGAGATTTCTCTTGGCTGACCAAGGTCATAAGATCGGACAGGGGACGAGGCGAGGCAGGGAGTGGAAAGTCACGCTCACTGCAAATATTCTTTCCAGTCAACCTTGTGAGTGGCCGCCTGGACTCACCAGCCAGAACTTCGTGCGTAGGACAGTGCTTCTGAAGCTCTAGCTAACGCTGTTTCCCACACAGCACCTGTTCCCCCACTTAGTCTGTAGCGCGCACAGACAGTTGTTCAGATTTCCTACCACATAAGTCCTCCCAGGCCACATGTGTAGTGCTCCCTGGAACTATGCAATACTGTAGCCAGGGCAAGTATATAACAGGGAGAGGGGAATGTGTCCCGGAGTTCATGTTCAAAACACTTGGTCTTAGGGAAACAAAGGGAACTTGTAGTGTAGGTGAAAGGAGAAGACTGGATAACTAAGATCAAGGGTTCTCTAGCCCAGTCTACATCAAGATTTCTCGGGCTGTTGGAGGGAGAAGCAACAGGTGTATAGAAGGTAGTGCTCACTGGGAGGCAGACCCTGCAGTCCACACCCTGGGCTGAGTCTAGGCCACACTCTCCAGGTCTGCAGAATCTGAGTGACCATGACTATGGTACAGTGGGAGGGTCTCAGTGCCGTGGATCTGCCACTGGAGCCAGCCAGGGGCAGGTGGGGCACCTGTGGCCAGGACAAGCCAGGCTCAGCACCCTCCCTAGAGGACAGAGATGAAGGGATGGGGTGACAGCTGACCCAGGGCCTGAGGGTCAAGGGACATCCAGAATCCAATCTCTGCTAGCCCTGGCCCTGGACACTCCTGTAAACTCAGGTGCATGTGTGCAGGGAAGCAGAATCCATATTCTCACTTTGGCCAAATTTAGTGTTTGTTCTTTGATGCTAGGCAGGATCCGAATGGAGATTAAGTTCTATTACAGAAAAATAAGGTCATGTTTCTTGCCACAGCAAACAGCTTTGAGATCCTCAAAAAGAAGTCTGATTGGATGTCACTGGCTTAGCCCCACCTACTGCCCAGCCCCTCTTGGGCTCCTCTTCAGGCTCAGAGTTCTCAGCGCCAGGGTGGCCTGGTCTCCTGCTGCGTGGGCTGGGCCTGTCCAGCGCTGCATGGGGACCTGAGCTGCGTTTGCTGTGTATGTCCAGGAGAAGGTCTTCCTCTTTGCCTACGCTCCCCCTTTTAAAGGGTAAATTTCTTCTCCTTCCTTTTTTTTCAGTACAGGGTTGAATTGAACCCAGCAGTGCTTTACCACTGAACTACATCCCTAGGCCTCATTAATTTATTTGAGTAAAGGTCTGCTAAGTTGCCCAGGCTGGCAATTTTCAATCACTCTCCCTCGTGGCTTAGTTTATGGGCACAAATCATACACCTGGCCCCTCTTCTTGTAAATGACTCTGACACTCAGTCTCAGAGGAAATCTTAAAAGAAACACAGAGCAACACTGTTTATTTAAAAGTACACATACTGTGAATATTATTTTAAAAGGATAGCTTTTTTTTTTTTTTGAGACAGGGTGTCGCTTTGTAGTTCAGGTTGGGCCTAAGCTCACTATGTAGCCCAGGCAAGCCTCAAACTCAGAAATCCTCCTGTCTCTGCCTCCTGAGTGCTGGGATTACAGGCGTGAGCCACCACGCCTGGCAAGGATAGCCTTTTTTACCCACCTAGAAATGCACTTTTAAATTTATATTTGTGTTTTATTTATATTAATTATATTTTATTTCTCTCTATATTTATTAACAAATGAAATGATAACAACAACAACAACATTTTAAAAAGCTATTTGTCCCTAGCAGAAAGGAAAAAACAGCTGGTGGGGATATGGACAGAAGCTAGATTCTTTAGAATGTTGTGATTCTATAGATTTGACCACAGAATTGTGTAAGCATCCTACATGACTATAAAGCAAAAATGAGTATCACCATCCTTGAAACCTAAAAGATGTGAAATTAATGAACCCAATCGTGTATCAAGTTGGAGTCACTCAAAGAGAAATAATTTCAAATAACTACAAAACAGATGTTTAGTTGTATAGATGCTGTGGAACCCTGAGGTCACAGGGCCTAAGATAAGCTGTTTTCAGTAAAAATATCATTAGAGATCATATATTGTTTATATTTGCCTGTTCTCTGTCGTGAGAATAAATGCTGAACACAGATACGAGCACACCTCCACACTGAGGACCCGGCTTCTGACAAAGGGGTCTTCCAGGGACAAACCACTTGCAGACCACAGCAGTATTATTCCATATTTGTCACACACACACACACACACACACACACACACACTGTGTACAAGAAAGGAAATAGGTATTGGTGTCACTAGAAACCAAGATTTTTCAGTATAAGAGAAAAGAGATGCAAATGTAAAATTAAAAGTTATTTAAATTTCAAATTTAAAAAAGCCTTTTAAACTCAGAAAATGTCTTCTCTTCACACACATAAAATTTGTGTTTTCTTCATCTGTCAGGTCGGAGGCTGAGAGGCAATGTTACCTTCATGGCAATGAGGAGCTCAGAATTTTAATTTCTAGTCTCCCAGAGGCAGAAGGACTGCTGTGAGTTCGAGGCTTGCCTGGGCTAAATAGTGAGCTTAGGGCCAGCCTGAACTACCAAGTGAGACCCTGTCTCAAAAAACTAAAAAACTAAATAAATAAATAAAATTAATTCCTAGTCTCCAAATACCATTCTTCACCATGGGGAGGGCATTTCCCCAAGATGCAACACACAGAACTCATTCTCAATCTGATCTGGACAGAACAACAGTGAAGAGACATATATGAAGTAGGAGGAACCTGTGACTATCAATTTGATATTAGATGACATTAAGGAATTAGGATAATTATATTTCGGTTATGTTTTTTAAAAGGTATCTTATTTTTTAAGATATATACTTAAATATTCACTGGTGATAAATCTTGGAGTCCTGCAAAATAATCTGCTAGGAATGGGGATAAAATGTGTGGAAGGTGGAAGAAAAAAAATGGTCATGTTGGCCATTGTTGAAGTTAGATAGGGAGCTCCTTCCACCATTCTCTATATTTTAGCAGATATTTGAAAACTTCAGTCAAAATGTTTAAACTGGGGAAGGAGGAGAGGAAGAAAAGGAGGAATAGGAGGGCATCCTTCATATCTTTCAGGATATGGAAGAAGGGCTCATGGGATCTTCTACAAAGAAGTCCAGGCATCTCCAAGGAGTGCAACCACTTCTCACTCCTCCAGAGGCCACAGTGCCACCGGGCAGAGGGATACATGACTGGTGACCCAGGCAGTGACACGAAAACTCCTGGCAATGAGTTGGATAATTCACTTAGAGGCAGCTGGCTGAGCTGGCCTGGTGGACAGGCAGCTGTGAATCTAGCATGGGTAGAGTGGGCAGGGACAGAGGACCTGCCGTGGGCACTGACCTCTCTCCTCCGGCCACAGCATATTTAAGGGGACACAGTCTCCTTTTGGAGGTGGGTCAGAATTGTTTAGAAGGTATCATCTGGGTCAGGCTCTGCAGGCCTTTGAGTGCTTCCAGTTTAAAATATCTTATAACACTAATGATACGTTTCAGATTATAAAAATGACATCTTCATAAAAACCCAACAATGAGTAAAAAGAGTTGGATCCAACAGAGCAGCGAATGTATATTAGCAACATATTAGTGAGATATGATCAGATGGTGATTTAAAGAAGACAAAGACACGGCATTGTGACAGTAAAGAAAATGACTATCTTTAAGTGGGAAGGAAGGAGGTTGAAACTAGTAGGACTTCTTCCTGTTGTATAAAAGCAGAATGAGAATGTAGATTTACACATACACAGGATTATTCTCTCATGTAGCAAGAGTTGAGACGTGGATGGAGCAGGCCTGGTAATGGAGGCTCCACGTTGACATCAGGTTTATTACCACCAGCACACGGCCATCCTTCAGGCACCTCACAAGCTATAATGGCACCAGCAGTTAGATCCATCTGGGCGATAGGCCAAGTCATCAAGGGGCGAAAGGAAGCCATGCCTTCACTGCCATTTGCTTCTTATTGACTTATCCCTCATCATATGGCTGTATCAATATTTAAGAAAGTCTAAGAAATATTGTGCCTACCATACAGTTGGCAACCTATCATAAGGAAGGAAGGATATCTGTTGTAAGAAAGATTCATTGATGGCTTAAGTAACATGGAGTCCTTGTGTAGTCATAGGCAGTGCTATACATGGCTGTCACCAGTAGGGGAGCTGTGAGAGGATAGGTGTGTTTGGGGGTGACAGGAGGATGAGATGGGGAGCCTCCGGTATCACCAACACATAAGAAATACCCCAGCAACCTGGAAATTTGCCTGTCCTACACTGCAGTTGTGTCCGTGGGCCTTCTGTACCTTGTTCTGGAATATTATTCTTTGGACCCTCCTTGAAAGTGACCTTTCAGGACTCCAGCTCCAAATGCAGCAGTCTGACTTCCAGAAACTTCTAGAATTTTTTCAATCCTTTGTACTTTATAAAGCACTTTATTTATTTATTTTTAAATTACTTATTTATTTATTTTTTGAGACAGGGTCTCGCTTTGTAGTTCAGGCTGGCCCTGAGCTCACTATGTAGCCCAGTCAAGCCTTGAACTCAGAATCCTCCTACCTCTGTCTCCCGAGTGCTGGGATTACAGGCGTGAGCCACTACGTCCGGCACTGTGGTATGTGGTATTGATTGTTGGTGCGTGTGAGTCTCCACGCCCAGCATTCTATGTGGTTACTGGGGATAGAACTCAGGACCTTCCTCCGCTTGCGAGGCAGGCGCCAGAACCACTGAGCTAACCCTCCGGCCCTATAAAGCACTTTATACACAAGGTTCTGCAGTATTATCTTGAAGGCCCCTTTCAGAGTAATAGATCCTAGCTATTGAGGTTGCTAAAAGCCAGATAGATGCTCAATATCTTTACTGGCACTGACTTGCTTTATTTTCACATTGATCTTGAGAATCTAGAATTGCTGGAAGCCCATTTTTCAGATGAAATGGATGCTCAGGGTGGTGAAGGGGCTAACCTAAAGGATGTGATTGGCATTTGAACCTAGTTCTCTTTTATTCCAAAACTCCTGCTCCTTAAACATAGGGCACAGTGACTTTTCCTCACTGGATAATTTAGAACATTCTCTTATGAGAATTCAAATAGCCTGCGAAAGCCTATCAATCAACTGAATGGTGCCAACGTTAGGAGCCAGCCTGCAACCCCTTTTACCACTGAGCTGCATGGTCCTGTGGCCTGGACCTCTGAGAATGTCATGCAGACATGTAGCCTGGATGACCCTTCGGTGCCCAGCCCACTCCACAGGGTTTCTCCCCTAGAAGGATCCAAGCTAATCAAGACCAAAGAGAGACTTGTGGGGTGTCTGGGAGAGGCCGCAGACTTAGTGGGAGGGAGGGAGAAACGTCTTTTGATTTGTGAGCTCAACCTCTTTGATCTAAAATTCAATAGGAGTAAATTGGTTACACCCAGGGAAGTCTTTCCCTCCATACCCGGCTGCAGTAGCTCTTGAACTTGCCGCCATCCTGAGGCTCTGTGATTCCCTCTTGGATGCCCCTGCAGCAACTCCAGTGGAGAAGCAGGCATCGAACGGAGTTGTCATTCTACCAGTGTCAAATAGGCAATCTTCTTTTCCTGCTTCTGTCCCTTAGTGTGGTTTCAGTATGTCTTCCCTGCTGTTTGGCAGGGGCAGCTGTCCCAGAGCTTCAGCTGTAGGGAAAAGGTCTTTAGGAAAATAAGATCTTTATAGCAAATGTCAACGGGACCCTGTTGAAGTTGCCTGGAGGGAGCACTGTGGGGCTGTTTTAACACTCCTGTGCCTTCATTAAGGACTGAAGGATTGACTGTGACCATCTAGGCACTTGGATACATGGCTCTGGAGCTTCCTGTCTGTCCTGCCGATCACTCTGAGCAGAAATTACAAAGGGAGTAGCACGAGCCTCCTGAACAGTTCCAGGAGCATCAGACCCAAGGCTGGAAGGAAACAACACTGTCATCTTGTCTGCTTCTGCATCTCCAGGTTGAACCAATGCAAAGTAGATCAACTGAGGATATTTTTCAGTTGTAAATAATCTAGTAGAGGGCTTTGGACTCTGATGTGTCGTAGGCACTCCATGATCAAGCACCAGTTGAACAAATACATGAATACGTTGTCTTGGTAACTAATGGCGTCAGAAGTTCTGTGGGGAACTCTGAGAACTCACAGTTGGCAGTTGCACAGGAGTTGTGAGAAGCATTCACTCAAGAAACTAAGCACCTAGATGCTCCCAGAGCTTCCCATCAGCCCCTGAACTCTCAGGCAGAGTTTCTGGGCTTTAGTGGCTGCAACTTGATGGTTAAAAGTATGAGCTTTAGCATGTGATAGATCTGAGTTCAAATCCGTGCTCTGCCACCTGTTTAACCTTAAGCAAATCACTTCATGTTTTTGAGTCTCATTTTTTTCATCCACAGAATGAGGCAATAATTTTATCTAAACTTTGGGCATTAATAGGTCACTTGAGACAGTGCATGACACTATATTAGAGCTATGACAGGTTACCATAAACTTACAAATTGAAACAAAATTATTATCAAGTTCTGGAGGTAGAAGCATGAGTTGTAAGGAGGTCAATAAATACTAATGATCACCATGTCCTCAACCCCACAGTACATCTTGGGGCCATTCTTTCCTGTCCACCTTCTCCTAAATCCAGACAAGTTCTCCTGGTCTCCATATAGGTTTTACCCTGTCATATTTTCAAGGGCTAGGATATTTCTAGTGGCATTTCAGTAAGAAAAGAAAGATTGAGGAACTCTGGGAATGATTTGATATAAAAATTAAGAAATGCATGTTTGCCCAACATATGTTAGTTTCACTGTCTCAGCTTACCTGATGAAGAGTTAGAGAATATTACTCTTTCATCAGATGTCCCTAAGTATTCTTAACAACACCAATTCATTATTTGTAAATGGATTTATTATTTACTTATTACATTACTATGATTATGCAAGCCTGGGGATGCAGTGCTGGATTTGACAGACAATAAACCAACAATTAAAGAGTGTTTGTTTGGAACATCAAACAGTTGTCCATGTCCTAACACCCAAGATTCCTGGGAATACACCTGAAGTTGAATTAGCTGGATTTATTGGCTATGAAAGTGAGAAAGAGTGTACATTGGTGGATCGTGGGGCTTCTCAAGTAAGTAGATGGAACCAGGCATAGGGTTTGGGGTTGTGTTGGATAGTTTAGGGGAGAATTTAAGGAAGTAGAACTTTATTCTAGACTGGATGCTTCCAGGAAACAGGCATCATTCTGTACCTTGATGTCTATATTAGTTTCCTATTGAAGGTGTAACAAATTACTGTAAGCCTAGTGGTTTAAAACAAAAAAGTTGTACTTCTGGAGGAAGACATCCAAAATCAGTTTCACTTGCTTAATAGTCAAGGTGTCAGCAGGGCTTGTTCCCCCAGAAGCTCCAGAAGGAAAATCTGTCTTTCTTCCTTTCCTAGTTTCCAGATATTGTTGATAGTCCTTGGTTTGTGGCCCCTTCTTTAATCTTGAAAGCCAGCAGCATGGTGTGAGTGCACCCTTCACTGACTCTATCTCTTATAAGGGTGATGGTATTTATAATTGGGCCACTTGGATAATTCAGGATAATCTCTCCAGCTAAAAACTCTTCAAGTTTTTGGGTTGGAGATTTAGCTCAGTGGTTCTGGCGCCTGCCTCACAAGAGCAAGGTCCTGAGTTTGATCCCCGGTAACCACATACAGTGCTGGGTGTGGAGACTCACGCCCACCAGCAATCAATACCACATACCACAGTGCCAGGCATGGTGGCTCATGCCTGTAATCCCAGCACTCAGGAGGCAGAGACAGGAGGATTGCTGAGTTCGAGGCTTGCCTGGACTACATAGTGAGCTCAGAGCCAGCCTGAACTACAAAGCAAGACCCTGACTCAAAAAAAAAAAAATCTCTTCAAGTTTTTGTATTTTTTTTGTATATTTGCAAATATCCTTTTGCCTTAAAAGTATAAAGAAGGGCCGGGTGTGGTGGCTCATGCCTGTAATCCCAGCACTCGGGAGGCAGAGGCAGGAGGATTGCTGAGTTTGAGGTTTGCCTGGGTTATATAATGAGCTCAGGGCCAGCCTGAACTACAAAGCAAGACCCTGTCTCAAAAAAAAAAAAAGTATAAAGAAGGTATACATCTTTGAGGTACTTTATTTAGTCTACTGTGGTAACTCAGCAATTCTTATCTAGAAAGCAAGAACAGAGCAAGTGCAAAGTTATTATCTGCAAAACAACAGCAATCCTTCAAGTCAGCCAGAGTACGGGTGGTGTTAGGCCCTTGCTGTGTTTTGGATGTTGTTCTTGCTCTTGGCTGTTTAGTGTGGTTATGAAGGTGTCTTGTTTTGTCTGAGACCATCATGGACACAGACTAGTGTTGTCTGATGTTGTGTTTCTGGGAAACTGCTGATGTGCAACAGGAAAAGGGGGCAGCTGAAGATGACCTGCCAGTACCTGGTTGTCAGTGGCTGATTTTTTTCTTTCTTGGGATGATGAATTCTTTGAAATAACTATAAGGCAGTGTGAGGGGGGATAGGCTAGATTGCTGTGCAGTGTGCTTGTGTTTTATAGGCATAGTCAAAGGGGGCATCACAAGGAAACTGACAGTTGAGCAGAGGCTGAAAGGATTTGAAAGCAGAGGCTCTGTGTTTTGAGGGGGTAGAGAATCGGAGCCAGGGGGAGAAGCAGGGAACAGCCCTGAGATGGGTGTGTGCTCAGAGGCTGGGTTATGTGTTTGAAAAAGGAGAATGGAGTCAGTGATACCTTGAAAGGTTTTGGCCTTAGCAACTGGAAGGAACGAGTCTCCACTTATTGAGATGAGAAAGATTGTATTTCATAGCCAGCAGAGTTTAAATTTTTAAAATTTTTATCTTGATTGGTACATTGTATATACACATATCATATCATGATCACACTCAATATTGGGGAACAGAGTTTAATTTTTAAAATAAGCTTTATTTTAGACTACTTTAAGATTTATAAAAATATGAAAATATAGTTTCCATATATCTCACACTGTCTCTTTATTTCTTATATACATTAGTATGAACTTGTCACAATAAACAAATGAATCTTGATGTATTATTATTGACTAAAGCACACACATTATTCATATTTCCTTAGTTTCTATCTAACATCCCTTTTCTGCTCTAGGATCCATTCAGGACACTGCTTTAAATTAGTTATCATGTCTCCTTAGGCACCTCTTGACCGTGACAGTGTCCCAAATTTTCCTTGTTCTTGATCTCCTTGACAGTTTTGAAAAATGCTGATCAAATATTTCACAGACCATCCTTCAGTTAGGATTTGTCTGATGTTTTCCTTGTGATTCGACTAAGGTTACAGGTTCTGGAGGAAGATAAAGTACCCTTCTCATCGCATCGTATCAAGGGTATGAGCTACCGACATGACTTGTCCTGATGATGTTAACCTTGAGCATTCAGTTGAGGTGATATTTTTCAGACTTTTTTTATTTTTACTGTAAAGCTACAGGTTTTTATCCCATTTCCACATTATTCTCTTTGGAAGGAAGTTATTACGAGCAACCTGTGATGAAGGAATGTGCTCCTTTATCTCCCCAAATGCAGTGTCCACATAAGTTACTTGGAATTTATCTAGTACTTCACTTATCTATCTATCTATTTATTTATTTGTTTAGTTGGCTAGCTATTTATATCAGTATGGGCACATAGGTTCTTATTTTATACTTTGATTATGCTTCAAGCTTTCCAACTTTGAACACTGAAGCTCTTTCATTTGGCCCCAATGACTTACTTGATGCCCCATCACCATTATGATTGCTTTTAAGAATTAAACACTGAAAAACTAGCATCTACTTCAGTTAGAGAAATAGATGTTCATTTTTCAATGCTTACTTTTAATTCCTCTTCCCCTTGTTTATGAAAAGAATAAGAAAGAAATCAGAAAGAAATGTACAATCGGAGAACTCTGAAATCTTCTAGCGTCTACCATTTTAGACATAGTAGGAGCAGAAGGACAGGACGCACAACTCAGAAACTTGGAACTGGGACGCAGACAGTCTTTCGTGTCTAGGTCACTGAATTGAATCCAGCCCAAGGCAAACTGTCTAGAATGTGTAAGCATCAACAGCTGCTCAGTGGACCATGTGCAAGGGACTTGGGATCTGTTTGCTGTCATAGTGATGTTTTGTGTCCCACTCTGTGGCTGTGTGCCGGTGCCATCTTTCAGAATCGCTCTGTGGATACTACCAGCATGATCATCCCTGGATGAAGAAACAGAAGTAGAAGGAAGCGAGGGCACTGTCTTCACACGATCTCAGAAGAAACTGACTTGCAAGTTTTCGTCTTAAGTTCAGCCTCCTTGTTCACCATGTCTAAAACATTGCTTCCTAAATAAATGTTAGGTGTTCCTTGTTGCTATAAGGATTCCTACTATATCTGTGTACCAACTATACTCTTATTTATCTACTGTTAAGAAACTGACCCACATTTTACCTAAGTAATTTTATAATGAAATTTTACCTCATTACCATGAGTGCAATGCCAATATTGCTTGCCATAAGTGTAAGGGTGACCATATAGTATAAGTACTGTAGTTTCTATCAGTATTTATCTACATATGAATAATATTATCTTGCATATAATTAGTGGAATATATGAGGCCTATGTCCTTCTGGAAGAAAAAAAAAAGACTATTTCTAATTGTTTACCCACTGGTGATAGGTCAGATTCACCATTTTTCTGTGTATTTTCCTGGGAAACTATTAGTTCATGAATTCATTCAATGACTCCAAATTGATTCTCTATTCGGACCCCAGCAAAAGTCTCCATCCCTGATATTCCTTCTTATATTAGCTCAGTGGGTAATGGATGCTGGCAGTTTTGGGCCTGGGTTTTCATTGTGTCCTTTTTGCTGCCAACTGGGCTGATGCTCAGACAAAATACAGCAGAACGGCAGGCATGGCGGCTCACACCTATAATCCCAGTGCTTGGGAGGCAGAGGCAGGAAGATTGCTGAGTTCGAGGCTTGCCTGGGCTCCATAGTGAGCTCAGGGCCAGCCTGAACTACAAAGCGAGACCTTGTCTCAAAAAAAAAAAAAAAAAAAAAGATACAGCAGAATGCTTACCCCAGTCCTGTGGTTGGCATCTGTCCTCACTGTGCAGAGCGTTTGCCTTAGGTGCGTTGCTTGCTGAATATTTGAATATCACTTTTGTGGCAGGTAATAGAAATAAGATTCGAGTTGATCTGTACAAAGGTGAATGTCATGGAAATGAGGGTGAGTGGATTTCTTTGGAGGCTGAAGAACTAGATTTGGAATGAGGCACAACCAAGGGCAGCATGACAGGAGTCAGCAGGCGTGGTTAGGACCTGGACCCTGGTTGGGAATAGATGCACCAGAGCCGGGCTCTTGGGCCTCCTTCTCATGAATAGAATTCTGGGGAAGCAACACTTGACTGCTCGAGGCTTTGGTCACAGAATACAGGAAGGGCAAGAGCCAGACCATTACCCTAGAGAGAAGAGGTCAGTTCCCGAAAGGAAGTGGGTTCTTTTAGAAGATTGGAGAAAATCCTTGTGGTCAGAAATACTCAGTATTTTCAATATTTTGGAGCACTCCCTTAAGCTCCCTAGAGGTGTAGCTCACTGGGCCATCAGCACTGCTCTCTCTATTCACTGTAGTTAGGTCAGAAGAAAGGGCATATAGAACTTCAACCAGAGGGAGACACCAGCAGTCAGTGAAGCCAGAAATAGTTGAAAAGTGGATTTTTCTAGAGAGAAAAAATGACATAATGGGTCAGTGATTTTCCAACTTTAGCCATTTGAAGTATGGTGCTGTGACACCTCACATACACAGAGCCACACAACAGAACAGAGCATAAAAGTTTTTGAAACTATACTTATCCTATACTTAAAATCCACTGCAGTTTTATTCTATTGTTCTCTCCTTTGCTTGATTTAAAAATGCTGGTCTTCTCTTCTCGTATTGATTTTGTATAAATGCACATTTTAACTTATTTTTTATTGGTGTATATTTACAATCCACGAAATTTACACTTACTTGAGGGAATTGGTACATATGTAACATATCTTTAATAATTTAAAAAATTTTCATATGTTAACATTTTACTGAGAAGCCATTTCAGATCGGGATACGTACAAACTTTTAAATAACAGTGGAAAACTAGAAATTGTGTAGGTTTTCAGCCTGAAAAATATAAATTGTAATTATGTATTTGATTAAATTGAAGGAAAGCCTAAGGATGTGTTTTGTCCAACAGTGATGATTACAGTATGGTACAATTTTACTTCAAAATTAAAGTACTGATTGTTCATCTCAATAGGGACAAACTTTATATATTTTAATAAGTAGTAGGTACATAAATTGAAACTCCAGATATTAAAAAGTATTTATTGGGCTGGGAATATGGATCCATGGTGGAAAGCTTGTCTAGCATA